>VZTV01014503.1:119619-131479 GCA_013400875.1 Anhinga rufa
TCCTCCTCCTCCTCCTCCTCCTCCTCCTCTTCCTCTCTTCTTGCTGCAGCCCAGTCCAGACAATGCTGTCATTGCCAAAGCAGGGGAGGGGGGGATAAAAAAAAAATAAAAGCCTTGCTGAGAAGGAGATTAACCCCTTCGAGGGGCGGCAGCGGCTCTGCGGGGCCGGACTCCGGCTCGGGGCTGGGAGAGAAGCCCTCGAGGGAGAAAATCCCGGCTCTCCCCAGGAGCCAGCCCCGGGGCGGTGGTGGCCAGGGCTGGTACGGAAGGGTGCCGGGGTGCCCAGCCCCGCCGCAAACACCCTCTCCTGGCAGCCCGGCTGAGCCCCACATCCCCAGGGCAGAGGTGGGGGCAGCCCCTGCCTCAGTTTCCCCATTCCCCCGCTGAGGCTGCGGAGGGGATGAGCCAGCCCGGAGCCGTCATCTCCCCGGCTGGTGGCAGCACGGCCATGCAGCGGCGTGCCCAGCCCCATCGGGACGTGGTCGGGACAGGAGCCCCTCACCGTGGCGTCGCACGCCAGCGTGCCTGAGGAAACCGGGCTGGAGTCATTTTTATGCCGTAGGTGGGAAAGATGGGGAAAATAAAAAAAAAAAATTAAAAAAGCCCCACCACGCTCAGCTCGGACCCTGCGCGGCCCCGGCCCAGCGCCGGTGGCCCCTAAGGGTACGTCGTCCCTGTCCCCATCTCCCAGCCACGTGGGTGTCCTGGCGCGGGCGCTGGGGGACGGGGAGAAATAATCCCCTGCCCAAAGAGCTGGCGGCGTTCAACGGCAGCCATGTGCTTAGGGGCCCGCGGCTGCGTCCCCTGTGCTGGACCCGGGCGCAAAGGGGCCTTGTTTGGGTGGCGGGTGGCTTTTTGGCACCCGTCGGCCTCCACTGGGGAGGGCGCGGGCAGTGAAGCCTGGTGGCAGTCCCTGAGCCGGCTTCGTTCCTCTTGCCTCTCTTCCAGCGTGCTCGGCGTCCCTGGGTGACCTTGGCACGTCCTTGTCCCCGTTGTCCTCGTCCCCATCCTCCTCCCGCCTGGCATCGCGGAGGGCTGGGGGCATCACGGAGGGCTGGGGGCATCGCGGAGGGCTGGGGGCATCGCGACTTGCCCCCTCGTTTGGGGGGAGCCTCCGCTCGCCCCTCCCGGGGTGGCTGGGGGAAGGTGGCCCTGGGCGGGTGGCCCTGCCCTCCGGCAGTGGCAATGCCCCGGGGACTCACAGCCCCCAGCCAGGGCGCTGCCACAAGTGGCGCACCGAGTGGCATCCTCAAACCCCTTCTTTGCTGACTCGTGAGGAAATGGGGGCTTCCATGGTCCCCAAAAAACAACGATGGGCTGGCGCCATGCCCCCTCGGTGCAAACTCTGTCCCCAGAGGTGCCACCAAGCTGGGCTCGCGGGGATGTGCAGTGACCCGTGTCCTGCCAAGCTGGCTCCCGGCCGCCCCAGGAGGGTTTACAAGCTGCCGGCACTGCCATCAGATGGTGGCACCGGGATGGTGTCACTGGGACGACAGCACCAGGACTGGCCTCACCGGGATGGCAGCACCAGCATGGCCTCGCTGGGATGGTGGCACCAGGACTGGCCTTGCTGGGATGGTGGCACTAGGATCGGCCTCGCTGGGATGGCACCAGGATGGCCTTACCAGGATGGTGGCACCGGGACTGGCCGTGCCAGGCTGGCACTGGGATGGCCTCGACGAGATGGCACCAGGATTAACCTTACCAGGACAACACTGGGATGGTGGCACTGGGATGGCCTCGCCATATGGTGGCACCAGGATTAGCCTTGCTGAGATGGCACCACTGGCCTTACTGGGATGGCACTGGAGCTGACATTACTGGGACTAGCCTCGCTGGCATGGCACCAGGATGGTCTTACTGGGACTGGCCTCTCCGAGGCACCACTGGGATTGGTCTTGCTGGGACTGGCCTCACTGGGACAGCGCTGGGATGGCCTCGTTGGGACGGTGACACCGGGACAGCCCTGGGATGGCCTCACCACAAGGGCTCTGGGACTGGTCTTGCTGGGATGGCCTCTCCCAGATGGCATCAGGATGGCACCAGCGTGGCCTCCCCAGCACCTGTGACCTCTCCGTGTTTCGCATGATCACCCCATTCAGGGCTGGGGGGACCCCAATCCTCCCCTCCTGCCCTGTCGGTCCTCGTGGGCTCAGGGGAGCCGGGGACGGGGGCTACGCGCTGCGGGGCTGGAGCCCTCCGTGGTGGTGGTTGTGGCCATCGCTGCTTTGGGGGGGCCACGGGGGCTGGAGGGCTCTGCTCTGCTGCTAGCCAGGTCGCAAAGCTTGCCTGTGCGCCAGCTCCTTTCCTCCCCTCAAATTTCCAAACCCGCAAGCTGCCTTCACCCCTCTGAGGATGAGGAAGAGATCACCCAAAATCCTGAGGTCTATAAGGTTGCATGGCCAGACTGGAAGGGGAAAGGGGTTGTGCTCAGTCTTTGTTAGCCATCAGAGGAGCCACACCTAGGCAGGCACGGCCACTGAGCTGCCCCAGCTCTCTGTAACGGTGAAGGGGGGGATTTGCCCTGCCCGGGGAGGGGGCGCAGCGGGGCGAGGGGCTCTGGCTCTCACTGTCGCCTTCCCTCCTTGCAGAGCTCCTACCCGATCTGGGAGGATTTCAACTCGAAGGCCACCAAGCTGCACTCGCAGCTCAGGTGAGTGGCTGGGGGGGGTATGGGGGACCCCCCTCTCCCTGCGGGCACATCCCAGGGTGCCCAGCACCCGCTGAGCTCCCCCCTCGCTCTCTCCACCCCAGGACCACGGTGCTGGCCGCAGTTGCCTTCCTGGATGCCTTCCAGAAAGTGGCCGACATGGCCACCAACACCCGAGGTAGGGTCCTCCTCCCCACCCAGCGGTGGGCATCCCTGGGGGGGCAGGGGGACAGCTGGGGGTGTCCCCAGGGGGGTGTCCCCTGCCCACGTGGCTGGGGTGGGCTTCACGCAGGAACTCCACTGTCCACAGAGACATGTCCAACCACCCGGAGGCAGAGCAACCCCTGGGAAGCAGGACTGGAAAGATGGGGTGCAGCTGAGGCTGGGGAACGGGTGGGGAGGGCACCCGTGCGGGTGCTGCTCCTCACCACCCATGGGTGCTTAACCAGCATCTTCTGGTGGGGCTAGTTTGCTTGCAGGGAGATGTGGGGTGATGCAGCCCTATGCCACGGTCCCCTGCACCCATCTCTGCCCCCTGGGACGCACCCAGATGTGCGGCTGAACCGCCCTCCCGGTGCCCCTTGTCCCCTGTGCCCACCCGGGAGGTGCCCGGGGGGTCCTGGCTGCTCCGGGGGCTCCGGGGAAGGAGAACTGGACAGGGGGAGACGCAGGAGCCCACACCTCACTGCTTCAGGGATGAACCCTGACCCACCAGGGAGGTGACGGGAAGAGCTGAGGCTGCAGGTGGGGCACCCCCATGCTGCTGTGGGGTGGGGGGCCGCACCCCTGGACCCGTTCTGGGTGCTCACTGGCGGTGAGGAGCCGCTTCCCACCGCTCGGCTTCTGCCAAGCAGATGGTCCCGGGCTGGTTTGCAGACTGGCGGCATCCAGGCCATCTGGAGCTGCGCAGGGAGGAGGAGGAGGAGGAGGCAGCAGCTTGAGCTGGGATCAGCTTTGCCTCCAAACCCACTAGCCCACTGCACCGGGCGGGGGGGGGATTAGGTCTCCCCCAGCTCCCCTCCAGCTCAGGCACTGAAAGCGAGGGAGGGGACATAGGGGGGATGCTGGGGACCTGCACCGCAGGAGTCAGCATCACGGGGGCCACCCTGTAGCGCTGCGCCGAGCGGTGGCAACACCCCGGGACATCCCTGCTTCGTTCTGGGGGGGCGGGAGGCAGAGCAGCGTTGTGGGGAAACTGAGGCAGGGTACTGGGTGGGGGGCGGCTGGCAGCCTCGCACGCGGTGCGTGAGTGCACAGGGGAATCGGATTAGGAGCAGCAGGAGCCAGGATAAGAGCATTAGGAGTGGGATTAGAAGAATACCCTGGCGCATGAGGAGAAGGCTCTCGGCCCACGGGCTCCCCCATTTCTGCAGCGCTTGGGGGCTGGGGGGTGCTCAAAACTCCTGCAAAGGGTGGGAGGTGTCTCTGGAGGCTTTTTTGGGAAGGGAAAGGCAGAATATCACTCCCTAGCTTGCACCCAAGAATTTTGGATTGATGCTTTTCCTGGGATTTGCCAGCAGCACTGCCACCATGTGGCCATCCTTAGGCTTCAGAGTTAACAGCGGTTGCAGCAAAAAGGGATGCTCCTGCTTTCTGTTGCTGGCTGATATCACCCCAGGGAGCTCCGACTCCCTTTTTATGTGCTTGGGATGGCGCCTGGAGGTGAGGGACACAGCCGGCCGCCTGGCACGGAGCCGGGGAGGGAAGCTGGTTCCAGAGCCGTTTGCTCCCGGCCGGCCGGTTTCTCAGTCCATGCCTGGCCGGCTGTGCGGTACGTCGCCCCCTCCTTCCTTGACCCCTCCCCACCCAGTGCTGGATTTGAGACAAACTGGGAAAAACTGGGAGTGAGTTTTCATTTCGAAGCTGTGGGAAGGGGTATTTAGTGCTTTATTTATTAGTTAGTGGATGTTGATTTATTTATTTAGTGGGTTTATCGGGGGAAGAAGCGAGTCACCCCGGAGCTGGTATCCCCAAAACCCAGGGCACCCCAGCACTGGTCATCCCCACTGCAAGCCAGCCTAGTCCCAGTATATAAACTGGGCTGGGCCCGGTGCGGGGGTGTCCCCTGCCCCTCATCAGCGGTGTTTCGCTCCCCTGCCCAGGTGCCACGAGGGACATCGGCTCCGCGCTGACCCGCATGTGCATGCGGCACCGCAGCATCGAGGCCAAACTCCGGCAGTTCACCAAGTAAGCGGGCCCAGGGCATCGGTGACACGAGTTGGCCGGGCTCAGCCCTCCCTCTCTGAAGAAGGAGATGCTGGATGTCAGCTGGGGGCACGGCCTTCCCCCCCGGTTCCGGCGCTCTCCCACGCTCTCTGCCTCTCTCTCCCCGCTCCAGCGCCCTCATGGAGAGCCTGATAAACCCTTTGCAGGACAGGATTGAGGACTGGAAAAAAACTGCCAACCAGCTCGACAAGGACCACGCAAAAGGTACGGGTGGGCCAGGACGGGTCCGTGCCAGGGGGCTGCGCCAGTCGGCGGGGGGGCCTCCTCTGACAGCGCTTCTGTGCCCCCAGAGTACAAGCGAGCCCGCCACGAGATAAAGAAGAAATCCTCTGACACCCTCAAGCTCCAGAAAAAGGCTCGCAAAGGTGAGGGGGGGGTCTCCTGGCGGGGGGGGTACCCCTGCCAGCCCCTCCGTGGCACCCCTGGCCAGGGCAGGCATCCTGGATGGGGCACCCTGGCTGCCTCCCAGGGATGGTGGGCACCAGGGGGGTCCCGCTGCCCCCCCTGCAGAAAGGGGGGTGCCGGTGGGGAGGCGGGGGCGCGCGCCCTGGCCCTCGGCCTCTTTTCACACGTTTTCTCTGTCTCCTTCTCTCTTCCTTCCCCTCCACATCCTTCCTGTAGAGCTACTTGGTAAGTGAACTGCTGGCCCCCGCCCTGGCCCCCTCTCTGCTTCCTCATCTGCTCCCCCTTCCGGGGCTGCCTCCGTCTGTCTGTCCGTCCGTCCATCCACTCCCTGTGCCCCCCCACCCCCGCTCCCAGCCCTGCTTTTAGCTTAGCTTAGCTTGCACCCCACATCCCGGGGCGATGCCCGCCCTGCCACAGCGGCACCCCGGTGGGTCCCCTGGTCCCAAGCACCAGGGATGGGGATGGGGTGGCGGAGGAGCCCCCCCCACGCAGGGCTGCTGTGGGGTGAGGGTGCTCCCGGACCCTCCTGGGGTATGGGCACGGGGGGGACACCCCGTGGCACCCACTGGGACACGAGGATGGGGTGATGTCTCCCAGCCAGAGCCTGGGGGTTGCCTTGGCTTGGCCATGGCACCCCCAGCAGATTTGGGGGGGTGGGAGGGGGGGCATGTCAGGGGACCCCAGTGCTGATGATACCCCGTCTCGCAGGGAAGGGGGACCTGCAGCCCCAGCTGGACAATGCGCTGCAGGACGTCAACGACATGTACCTGCTGCTGGAGGAGACGGAGAAGCAGGCGGTGCGCAAAGCCCTCATCGAGGAGCGAGGTCGCTTCTGCACCTTCATCACCTTCCTGCAGCCCGTGGTGGTGAGCGCCGGGGGCTGGGGGGGCGGCGGGGGCTGCTGCTGCCTCATGGGTGCTGATGCTCCCCCTTGTCTGGCCGCAGAATGGGGAGCTCACCATGCTGGGAGAGATCACCCACCTGCAGGGCATCATCGAGGACCTGGTGGTGCTCACCGCTGAGCCCCACAAGCTGCCCCCCGCCAGCGAGCAGGTCAGTGGGGAGGGTCAGGGGGGGCAGAGGAGGGGAGGATCTTCTTTGGGGGGCTTAAACCCCATCCTTCCTGCAGGTGATCAAGGACCTGAAGGGCTCTGACTACAGCTGGTCCTACCAGACCCCCCCATCCTCACCCAGCAGCTCCAGCTCCCGCAAGTCCAGCATGTGCAGGTATGGTGGAGTGGGGTCCATGCCGGGAAATCAGCCCCCTTCGGTAACCCCAGCAGGGGTTAATGGTGCTTATGGCCCTTGGGGTTGCTCACGAGGTGCGTGTCCACCCCTGCATGTCCATATGGCCAACTGGTCCCCAGTAATGCGGAGGAACTGGTCTCGGTGCACGGGGATGGGTGCACGGTTGGGGCTGGTGGACCTATGGGTGCAGGACAGGTGCCTAGCACGTGCCCCGTCCTTGGGGGTTTGGGGATGATGTAAGCTGAGTAGGGGGGTCTGGGGGCAAACCCGTCACCTTTGCCATGTGCCCCAGGCTGTCCTCTGCCACTGGGGGACACCAGAAGGGAAAGGGGTGCCCCAGAGGGACTGCATGCCTCAGTTTCCCCAGGTTGGGGTGTGGGGCAGGGTGCTGGGCTTGCTGCCCAGGGACCCCGCCACCTCCGAACCTCCATCTTAAACTCTCTTTTCCTTCCTTTGTCCTCCCCACCGGCGTGTCCCCGTCCCCCCTGACGCTCCCCCCAGCAGCGTTAGCAGTGCCAAGGGTGGCATGGCGTGGCCCGGCGGGGCTCAGACCTGCTCACCCAGTTCCACCTATCGCTACCGCAGCCTGGCGCAGCCCCCCGCCGCCGCCACCCGCCTCTCCAGCGTCTCCTCCCATGACTCCGGCTTCATCTCCCAGGACGCCGCTTACTCCAAACCGCCTTCCCCCATGCCCTCGGACATCACCAGCCAGGTACAGGGCAGGGGGGTCAGTGCCGCCCACCCCTGTGCCTCAGTTTCCACTTCTGTAGAATGGGTGGGTGCTGCTGGGTGCAACACAAGGGTCCGGAGCAGCGGTGTTGGGCCCCCCCTGCCCCAGGCGTGTTTCCAGCTGCATTGGCATCACAGGAGATAAATATTGGGACTATCGGGGGATGCCTGCCCTGCTCAGGGGCACCACGGGCCACACTGCAGATAAACCCCATCTGTGACCCCCACCCAGGGATGGGGCACAGGTTCCCCACCCCGTGATGGGGGACAGGTTATTTCCCGATCGCCCCAGCCCCCGATTTGTGCCAGTCTCCCACCAGGCAGTGTGGAGCAAAGCTTCCCCTTCACCCTGCATCCAACCCAGTGCCAAGGATGCTCCAAGATCCCCCGGCACCCACCAGGAGCTGCTGATCCCTCGTGCTGGCTGTGCCACCAGCCTGCCTGGCACTGCCAGCACCGCCTGCTCGTACTAACCCAGCATCACCCACCTGGCGAGAGCCCCTGGGGATCCCAGTGCCGTGGCTGGGGGCACCATCCCCGCTCCCCAGAATGACTGTTTGCTTTGCAGAGCTTGGGGTGAGGAGGGGGGAAGGGGTTGGGGCTGAGCACCCTGGTTTCACCCAACCGGCGCCTCCCCAGCTCTGCAGCCCCCGCTGCCGGCCGGATCCTGCTCACCTTCCCGCATCTGCTGCTGTGGGAGAGGCGGGCTGGGGGCCTGGGTTGGCTGGGGAAGCCATGGGTGCTGCTCTCTCCCGGGGCCGCGGCTCTGGCTGTGCTTGCTAACCGCCTCTTCTCTCTCCCTCCGGCTCATGGCTCGGCCTCGCGGCACGGCAGAAGTCCTCCAGCTCGGCGTCCTCGGAGGCCTCCGAAACCTGCCAGTCGGTTAGCGAGTGCAGCTCCCCCACCTCGGTTAGTTCTTGCTCCACTGCCGGGGCACGGGCAGGTGGCGGAAAGGTGAAGCCTTCAGCAGCAGCACCCTCCTCTTCCTCTCCTCCCCTGCCTGGCACTGTCCCACATCCCACCAGGGCTACGTATCACACATGGGTCCCCCCACACCTCATGGGGTTCAGCCCCCAGTGCCCCCATCCTGCCCGCTCCATGGGGCAGAGCATCCTGGGCAGCACCCGTGGACATCGGCGCGTGCCCCCTCCCGCCCTGCCCCGCTTTCAGCTCCTGGCCCCGGTGTCTCCGGCGTCACCCCGTGCTTTTGCCCGTTGCAGGACTGGTCCAAGGCCAGCCCCTACGACCAGCCGGTGGTCCCCACCCTGCAGCGGCGCAAGGACCGCGTGGAGCACCTGCGGGAAGCCGAGATGGGCTCGCCTGCCAGCGGGTACCCGGGCATCGGCAGCGAGGATGCTCCCAGGCCCCGGATGTCACCGGCTACGATTGCCGCCAAGGTACCGGCTCCAGCAGGGTGAACACAGGGGTGGTGGGCTTTTGAGGGGCTCCTAGGAGAGGAGCTGGGGTGCTGAAGGTGCTCCCTTGCCCCCGCAGCACGGGGAGGAGGTGTCCCCTGCCGCCAGTGACCTGGCCATGGTCTTGACGCGGGGGCTGAGCCTGGAGCACCAGAAGAGCAGCCGGGACTCCCTGCAGTACTCCAGTGGCTACAGCACACAGACCACCACCCCCTCCTGCTCCGAGGACACCATCCCTTCCCAAGGTACCCCCACTACGGCAGTGAGGGGTGCCTGGAGCCACCAGAAACGGCACCGAGAGGGGAAAAGGGGACAGCAGAGGCTTGGGTGGTCCTGGGGCACGTCTGCGTGCGCTGGGTGTTGTAGCATCAGGCTGTGGTCACATCATGTAGGGGCTGGTGGGGTGAAAATTTAATGTGTCGGGGGTTCGGTGTGCGGCACAAGCGTCGTGCCAGGCAGTAACCATGGGAATTCCTGGTTATTTGGGTGTTGGGTGGGTGTTAGTTGGGTCTTGATGGCTGTGGTTGTGCTGGGCAGTGCAATGACAGGTAGCATCATTGCGGGGGTGGTTGGCGATGGCTTGCACAGGGACTGGGTACAGGCAGAGACAGTGGCAGATGGTGGGTGATGGTGGCAGAGG
Source organism: Anhinga rufa (assembly GCA_013400875.1). Taxonomy (NCBI): domain Eukaryota; kingdom Metazoa; phylum Chordata; class Aves; order Suliformes; family Anhingidae; genus Anhinga; species Anhinga rufa. The sequence goes on from VZTV01014503.1 coordinate 128,933, forward strand.
TGGTGGTTGGAGATCGAGTAACCACAGGGACAGTCATGTTGTGCTGTGGTTGTGTTGGCATGGTGATGGCTGAGCCAGTTGTGAGCACGTGATGGTGACGGTGGAGTCTGGCTGTGATCACCTTGCGATGGCAGTGGTTGGGACGGTTGTGCTAGTGATGGTTGGGTTTGATTACAACCGGGTGGTGGTGATGCTGAGGCCAGTTGTGCTGGCAATGGTGGGGGCTGCTTGTGATCACGCTGCAGTGATGCCAGTTGGGTCTGGTTGTTGTCTCAATGTGATCGTTGGGCTTGCTTGTGGTTGCCTTCTGATGGGGATGGTTGGGTTTGCTTGTGGTTGCCTTCTGATGGTGATGGTTGGGCTCGATGGTTGAGCGTGTTGTGCCAGCAACGGTTGCGGCCAGCTGGGATTGCGTTGCGGTGGCACTGGTTGGGTTTGATTGTGGTCATGCAGCAGCGGCAGTGGTTGGGGCTGGCTGCAACTGGCTTGTGAAGGTGGTGGTGGGACTTGGCAGTGCCAGCTGTGCCACCCACCTGACCGTGCTGCCCCCTCCCCAGGCTCCGACTATGACTGCTACTCAGTGAATGGTGATGTGGAATGTGACCCCCAGAGCGACTTCGACAAGTCCTCCACCATCCCACGCAACAGCAACATTGCCCAGAACTACCGGCGGATGATCCAGACCAAGCGTCCTGCCTCCACTGCTGGGCTGCCCACTGGCACCAACCTACCGGCCGGCACAACCCCGGGGGTAGCCACCATCCGCCGCACGCCCTCCACCAAACCCTCAGTCCGCCGTACCCTCTCCAACGCTGGTCCCATCCCCATCCGACCCCCCATTGTCCCTGTGAAGACCCCCACGGTGCCCGACTCCCCCGGCTATGCCGGTCCCACGCGGGTGGGCAGCGAAGAGTGTGTCTTCTACACTGATGATGCCTCGCCGAACCCCCTGGATTTTGCCAAAGCTTCGCCCAAGCGGCTGAGCCTTCCCAACACCGCCTGGGGCGGCGGTGCCATGGAGATCTCCGTCTACCCCGGGGCCGGCCAGCACCTCTCCGCCGAGGAAGAGGAGGACCAACAGTTGGCCGCCAATCGGCACAGCTTGGTGGAGAAGATTGGCGAGCTGGTGGCCGGCGCCCATGCCCTGGGGGAAGGCCAGTTCCCCTTCCCCACCGCCCTCGCAGGGTCCGGCCCCAGTGAGGAGACCCCTGCGCCCCCCCCGGCAGCCTCCATGGACCCCCCGGCCGAAGACATGCTGGTGGCCATCCGGCGTGGGGTGCGCCTGCGCAGGACCGTCACCAATGACAGGTCGGCCCCGCGGATATCGTGATGACGCCCCGGCCAGCGGGGATGTGCCCACCGTGGCTGACGGATCCCCCCGGGGGCACCCGCTGCGCCTCCCCGGGAGCACCCCCCACCCACCAGCACCCGCTGCCCCCCTCGCCGCTGCCCCCCGCTTTCTGCTCCTCTGTCTCCTCCTTCCCTCCCCTCCCGGCCCTTTCTTTACATCTTTTCTTCCCTTGTTCTCTCTTTGGGGTTTTTCCACCCTTTTTATCTCTTTTCCTTTTTTCTTTTTTCTCTTTTTCTCCCTTTCTCTTATTCTTTTTGTATTCGTCTCTTCTCTTCTTTTCCTCTTTTTCTCTTCTGTTTTACTCTTTCTTCACTTTTTCTTCCCTTCTTTTCCTCTCTTTCTTATTTCTTCTCTTCTCTTTCTTCCCTTTTTCTTCCCTTCTTTTCCTCTCTTACTCTTTTCTTCCATTCTTTTACTCTTTTTCTTCCCTTTTGCTTCCCTTTTGCTTTCCTTTTTCCTCTTTCTCTCCTCTTTTTTCTCCTCCTTTCTTTTTTCCTCTTTTTCTCCTTTCCTTTTTTCTCTCTTTCCTTTTTTCCTCTCTTTTCCTTTCTTTCTTGTGTCCTTTTCTCCTCTCTCTTTTCCTCTTCTCTCTCTGTTTCTCCTTTTCCCCTCTCTTTCGGGCCCCCTCTCCCTCCGGGGGCGCAGGCGGGTGGCCCCAGCCCCAGCAGGAGGAGCGGTGCCAGCGGGGCCGCGGCAGGAGCAGCACCGGGAACGGGGGNTACTCTTTTCTTCCATTCTTTTACTCTTTTTCTTCCCTTTTGCTTCCCTTTTGCTTTCCTTTTTCCTCTTTCTCTCCTCTTTTTTCTCCTCCTTTCTTTTTTCCTCTTTTTCTCCTTTCCTTTTTTCTCTCTTTCCTTTTTTCCTCTCTTTTCCTTTCTTTCTTGTGTCCTTTTCTCCTCTCTCTTTTCCTCTTCTCTCTCTGTTTCTCCTTTTCCCCTCACTTTCGGGCCCCCTCTCCCTCCGGGGGCGCAGGCGGGTGGCCCCAGCNGGGGGCGCAGGCGGGTGCCCCCAGCCCCAGCGGGAGGAGCGGTGCCAGCGGGGCCGCGGCAGGAGCAGCACCGGGAACGGGGGGGGGGCCCGTCCCCATCCCCCCCAAGCTGCCTGCTTGGGGCCAGCACAGCTCAGCCCCATTTCGGGGGTCAGGAGCAGCAGGGAGGGGGCTGGGGGGGGCAGAATATGTGAGAGAGCCGGGGGGG
>VZTV01014505.1:333-29381 GCA_013400875.1 Anhinga rufa
TTTGTAGCACCTTGAACTGGGACAGTGGCAGACACCTTTTGTCCTGTGTCACATCTGGTGCCCTCACTTGTCTGGTCCCCCTTTGCTGCTCCCTCTGCTCCTGGTTGTGCAGTTTCACAGTCCCAAGGGAAGACCCAGTGATGGGTCCTTCTGGGAGGAGAACCTCTCTTGTACAAGGCTAGTCTCTTCTCTCCCACCGAGGCAGCACCCCACCGAAGTCTGAGTTTGCAGGAACAAGCAAACACAATTGAGACCAGGTGCCTCTGATCTCCTGCTCTAGTGCAAGCTCTCACGTTTTCCTTAGAGCTGTGGAGCAGGCTGCTTCACAGCACAGCCCCTGCATAGAGCAGCACATCCCGTCCAGCTCCTGAAGGCATTAGAAATCCCGTTGCATGCTTGAAGGAGTAGAGGTATTGCATTTGATGCGGAAGGGGTAACAGACTAGCCTGACTTGAACCTATGTGAATGTCCCATCCCTAATGAATGGCTTGAAGCGTTGTGGGATGGCCTTATTCCGCTTAGTGGGTTGCAGGTTGGGGCAAGGGAAGGAAGACAGTCATCAGGTGGAGCAGAGCAGGGCTGGGCTCAGCATGGCATATGCAAGCTCAAAATATTCTGCCCTAATATTTGGTGGTGGGTGTGCTTTCAGAATAGATACCTATTGCCATTATGGCATCCTTATTTTCATCACTGGTGTATCCTACTTCAGAGCCTTGATATAACTGTTAATTAGCAAAAACATTTTGAGTAAGTTTATGTATTTCCATTTTCTATATAAAAGACTATGTTTCAGTTAGCCTCCTTTTCACTTGTGTCATTTGATAGTATTTTAATTTTTAGCTATTCGGATTTTGATCTCTTGGTTTTAGTCAATTAAATATATGAACAGACTCCATGTTTAGGAACCGCTTTTTAGCTACATACATAGAGACATTTATGCCTATACATGCAGCACTCCCTAATTTAAAATCGGAAAGTGCTCTTTGTCCTTTTCTTCAGCTCTAGCAGCATTTCTCTGGCCTCAGAACAGAAAGGAATATGATTCTGTTTTCATGGAAGTTCAGCTTAGGATCAAACATTTCACACACTTTGATAAATCTGCTCAGCCACTTTTTAAAAAGAAGGCTGTCAAAAAGCGCTTTATAGTTTTACTCTTCCTTTTTGTTCTCAGTTCTTTGAATTATCCTATTTCGAGTCTTGAAAATAACTTCACATTCGTTAGTAGTTTTGTCTTTTTCCATTTTCCCCCAGTATGCTCTTGTCTTGTTATAGCAGCCCAGATGCAACTATTAAGAAGAAGTTAAATTCATAAAGTATGTGAACTCTTTTTCCTTCATCTCCTTTGAACTACTTGATCTCTGTATTTAATTCTGAGGCCTAAAATGAAACCCCAGCACCGTATCTTTCTCTCTACCTTGCTCAGTTCTCCACAGCTCTGAAATGAGAATGAGACTTATGACAGATTACTCATACTATTTTTCTTTGTAGTTGCTGTAATTAAGAAGATTCACCAAAAACTTTTTGAGGGTTTTGGGGGGGATTAAAATTCTCTGCTTGCCGGTCTAACATGATTACCTCTTCTAGTCTCCTTTTCTCTCTTCTGGTTTAATAGAGTTTTAAACTAACACAATATTTCTGTTTACTTTCTTATTTGGGCATAAGCATCTCAGAGTTTATGAGCAGGATCTAGGTTTAAAAAAAAAGGTAGATTAGTTTGCTTGTATTCTCTGACAGATTGGGCATTTAGTCATTAACAAATTCATTGCATTCTTTGAAGTAGAGTTTTACATGGAGTAAATGTGGAGAGGAAGAATATTCTGCACAGGAGGTATTTAACCTGGTTTTTAGATTTTTGCATGCTTGCTTCGTTCTTTATACTGGCAGTTTCACCCGCTCTCATTCACAATGGCTTTTCGTATATGGCATCCACACAGCGTAACGTCATTATATTACACATACAGCATGTAGGTCTTATCCTGCAAATAAATGCTATTGTCGTGCTTCCTCGCTGAGAACATAGCATTATTTCAGGGAACTGTGCTGCATTCAGTACATTTACAAATCTGAACAAGATCTGAGAGGAGCAACAAACTGCTTAGATTGCTGGAGGGGATAGCTAAGAGGACAGAGTAAAAGAGTTAAATACATATGGCTTTGCTAAACAGCAGTTCAAGGGAGTGTAGCGTCATGTCTTGGAAATGCAGAGAAGATGGAACAAGGAAGAATCAGTTAAGACTGTACATGAAAGTATTAGGTAAAAGCAGCAGCAGCAGCAGCAGATTAATTTAATAGATTTAACCCTCAGTTTAAAAACTTTCTGCCAGCACCTTTCCTTTGCATCACAACATATGGTGGAAAAAACCCTTCAGAATATTTAAATGAAGCAAAAAATCCCAAGGATCCTCTATGGGTGGGAACCAGAAGAAAGTATGACAGTGGGCTCTCAATTTGTTGGTTGTTAAATTCGGGGGAATCTCCCAGTCCTGCTGTAAGGAGTAGTTTGTGTGGCTGCTGCTTCTTTGGATGGTTTATACTACCTCCCCCTTTCTCCTGTCAACACGTCCTATAGGACCTTTGTTATTACTGGTGATGTCCCCATGCAGTTGCCTCCAGGAGAGAGGATGAGGTGTCAGGCGAAGCATATGTAATTTGAAATTCTGCTAAATTGCAATTGTCTTATCTGTGCAGGGAAAAATAGTGTGACCCGTGCTGTGTGCATGCCTCCCTGTACTCCTGTCCTGTTAATTCATATTTCTGTATCAGTTGTCCTGCTGATAGTCTGGGCAGTGCTAGTTGTAGGCCTAAACCCAGGCAGAGCTGCAAAGGGACTAGGGAGGGATGTGTGAAATTATGCCTCCATGGAAATCAGCAGGAGGTTGCTAGCCAGTGTGACCAGAATTTCCCCCTGAGACACTGGTGTGTTAGTAGAGTTATGTTCTTGTAAGTTGGCTCTTCTGCATTTCATAATTCGAGCCACTAGAGATTTTACTCTTTTAAAAGAATTCTTTTTTTCCCCCCAGATATTTACTGAACAGCTCTTCACCAAGATGACCTGTTAGATTTTGGTTAACTCAAATTAAAAAAAAATTATATTACTGTGTCTCCATTTAAATAGGCACTACTGTCCTTGAAATGTCAAATATAATATGACATGTCAATTATTGTATGTCAAGCACATGATGTATTTTCAGCCTGTGTTGATTTAGATGGGTTTTGACGTGTGCTTGACGTATTCTAATGGTGCTTCTTCACTTCAGTGAATGTCTTGAAAACAACATTGAATGGCACATAAATCACAGCACCACCTTTTGCAGGGATGTTTGCCAGAACATGAAGTAGTGGCTTCGCGTTCCTGCGAGCATTTGGCCTATAATGGCTCTCTTGTCCTCGAGCTGGGAGCCTGCAGTTTCTGGCAGGTTTGCCACAGGGCAGAAGCAGTATGATCACAAACCTGTTTTACTCAAGGACTGTTTAATCATTACTTTAGAAAAAGAAAACCTAACATTTTCTTAAGAGATCTTTTATAAATTTCATACCAGTATTTGGCTCGTATCATGTCTGGCAATGTGTGTGTGATATGGAAGTATACAGTAGGACTGTAAGCATGATCACTATATAGCATTAGTAGGATTTTTTCCTAATCACGTTCACCTAAAATACGCACCCAGAATAAGGATGAAACACTCTCTCTGGACATTGTTGCAAGCAGTAAGTGGCATTTACTGACTGCCAGCAGAGTGCGAAATGAGGAGAGATTACATTTTGATCTTTTATACTGTATACTTTCAGAATGTTAGTTCTGTTTAGTACTAGCATTTACTTTTCTGCCTGAAAAACGTGGGTGGAGTTGGAGCCCCCTTGCTGCTGTGTTCATACAGGCGTGCGATTCAGCCACTTCCCAAAAAGATGATACCCCTAAGGTGGTGGGAGGAAGAGGGGGAGAGGGAGGAAGGGTAGTATCCCCATACTTTTCAACTAAACCACAAAAAGAATAAGGGATGGGACTAAGGATACCATGTAAATCAGTTGCAGCACTCTGTAGCCCCAAGCCATATTATCCTCCTTTCCCAATCTTCGCTGCTGTTTGAATGTAGCACATTGCTTTAACAAGAAGCTGTGCATTTAATTTAGGTATTATTGAGTAAGATGGGCTCTGAAATAATGTGAGACTTCATAATAGTGCTGTCCTTCAAAATGGCTTTTAAATCCAGTGCTTTCAGATGTGTAGAGTTAGTCTTCAGTCCTTCAGAAAAAAAAAACCTCACCCATGGCACATCTATGTAAACCATGGCTTTGCTCTTTGAACCCCAGAGGCTGAAATGAAAGCAGCCTGTCACGAAAACAGATGAATAATGGGCCATTTCTTGTTGTTGCTCAACTTTCTGTCACAGAAATGAGATAGTAGGATTTACCATCCTGGTGTTAAATAGAGAGCAGTGCAGTATGCACTACCAGTTTCGCTGATATTCTGTAATTTTACATACCGTCTCCCTGCCTGCCTTGCCTTTTCCAGAAGAGGTTTGTCAGACTTCTAGTATGAAAAGACGCAAGAGGTCTGCCTGCCAGGCCACCAGCCACTGAAAAGGTTAAAGATGTTTTGAAAACGACTGTAATTTACTGAACACAAAACACATTGAAATTCCGACATCTCATTTTTGTAGGAAAGACCATAACAAGAGCAAGAAATAACTGGCCAGTGAACACAGCCTTTTAATGCTACCTCAAGTGAATACATTGGCAGAAGCGCTACGGCTTTCTTCTGTGCCTGCTGCAGGGTGAGCGGTGGGCAGGTACCCCTGTCCACATCCTTCACCTACCTCCTGTATGGCAGGAGAGGGACTTTATCATGCTATTACGTCACATTTAATTAACATTTTTACTATTAAAAAATCCATTATATCAGTATTCTAGACTTCTCCACCTCCGTTTGTGTAACAGGCTGGGTTGCATTGGAGTGGCCAAGTGTGAGACTTAAATGAGAAGTGGATTTTGTGGCTGCTGTTACAGCTAATATGAAACTTAGAATGGACCTCCGCTTTTTCAGGCAGAGGGGGAGGAGGTGGACTTGGAAATGCGAGTTTCCAAAGATAATTCAGGGGTGTAATTGGAAGTGAATGGCTTCCCTACAGCAATATTTCTGAAAATAATAAAAAAAAAAATGGACACAGGCACATTAAGTTGGGGTTTGTGTGTCCAGGTTGTGATCTTTTGTCAAACTCCATTTCAGTGTGCAATGGCAGCCCTCCTTCCTCCATCCCTCCCATATGGGATAAAAGTATATAAGAGAGACAAAGAAATGAGAACTGTGGTGGAAGGGAAGAGCCCTGCTCTCTCTCCCTTCCCCAAATGTGCTTCCTCACCTCTGGGTGGGTGTCACAAGGTGCCTTGAGCAACCTCCCACACCTCCCAGGCAGTGTCGGCAGGGACGCCTGCCCAAAGCGGTAGGCGGCTCCGCGGTGTGCCTGGCGTGTGGGACCCCATTCCCAGGGTGAGACGTCTAGCTTGTCTTACTCAGGCAGTCGCTTGCGACAGTCACGGTTGTCTTGTCTGACCTTGTGCCGAACGCCGCTCTGATGCCTCCCTCCAACTGCCTAGCACTTTTTCTTTTGTACTGTAGTTACAGCGATATCATTCTATCGTGCTGGGAGTTTTGGATTTGGATTTGGTTTTTTTTCTGTGCCTCTTCCAAATGAACAATTGTGACAGCAAAATGCTTTGATAATTATCCCTTTTTGCTGCATGTGAAGGCTCCAAATGTTTTAGGAAATTATGGGGGTTTTTTGATCTTTAAAGTTCTGGTATGTTCCATCCCATTTAACAAAACAAAACAAAACAACATATGTGCAGGGTTGAGTTTTGCTAGATTTTAACAGACTCTGATTTCTCCAGTAAAAGCTTGAGTATAAGCATGCTGGTTGTTCTTAATTACTATACTGGCAGTACAAGTTGGTGCTTTATTTGGTGACTGATACTGTTTGCAAGATCTCAGATTAGGGAAGGAAAAATATCCAGAAGGGGTGTGGAGGATTTTTCTTTTTTTTTTTCTTTCCTTTTTTTTTTTTTTCTCCCCAGAAAGGAAATTTTTAAAAGTACAACTAAAGAACTCCTGATGTGGATTTAAGTTATTAAGCCAAACATCCTGTTGGTGAAGATCTGGGAGACTGATGCTTACAGAGAAGCAATAGAAATTCCACAGACGAATGATCCTGGGTCAGCACAACTGACTTTGGGCTAATATATGCAGGAAACCTGTGGCAAAGTAAGGGACCACTGGGTCCTAGACTGGTGCTCCTGACCGCATATTTAAGATGCTTGAAATTCAGAGCACTCTCTTCTAGCCACTCTGATCTGTTGACCTGCCTTCGGGACTTAAAAACTACTCTTGGCAGAGCACTAACGAGCAACATGCATAAATCAGCAAGGTGAACGGAGTGACCCATTATTACTATCCCTTGATTCTCAGCGTTGCAGGAGACGCAGTCGGGAGGGATGTTCCTACTTCAGAGAGAGCAGCTAGACAGATCTGCTTTACTTCTTTGCAAGTTTTCCTTTCTAATGTGAGTGTGCTTCCAAGTGTGAATGGTAGTAGTATTTAGTAAAAAATAAATACACCAAGTAGTAACAAGGCTGTAGAAATATTCTTTAGCATTAAATAGGACAAAGAATCATAGAATCATAGAATGGTTTAGGTTGGAAGGGACCTTTAGAGGTCATCTAGTCCAACCCCCCTGCAGTGAGCAGGGACATCTTCAACTAGACCAGGCTGCTCAGAGCCCCGTCCAACTTGACTTTGAATGTTTCTAGGGATGGGGCATCTACCACCTCTCTGGGCAACCTGTGCCAGTGTCTCACCACCCTCATTGTAAACAATTTCTTCCTTGTATCTAATCTAAACCTATCCTCCTTTAGTTTAAAACCATCACCCCTTGTCCTGTCACAAAACCTGAAGAAGCAACTTCATGTAGATCTTACCTAGTTTAAATCCTCACATGAGAACTTTCCTATAAATTCACATACAAAGTGGTAGTTAATATAACCAGCCAAAACCTCAGTATGATTTTGCCTTAGCATGCATAGGGTGAAATCTTCACCCTTTATTGTGATGGCAAAAAGTCCTCAGAGCTTTGTTCTTGCCTTTCTAAAAAAAAAGAATATTGCCATCTGAAAGGTTTCTGTAGTTTTTCCTGACCAGGAAGTAGCCACTAGATGAGAACCACCTAGTTGTTTAAATGGAGGAGCATGAGAGCAAACCCATGCAGCCACCTTGACCCAGTGAAGCCCAGAGGAGTGGAGCTGCTTGGCCACCAGCCTAATCGATACTCCTGAAAAAGTGTTACGGGGTATTTATCATGAAGAATAGCGTGTACTCTGTGTGCAAATGGAGCAATTTCTAATCTGACAAACAGAGCTGTTAAAGATGTATTTCCTTAGATTTCTTAGTACAAAACATACCTTATGGCTATATGCAGTCTGCCTATAGAAGAAATTTTGCTCTTAATCAAGCCTTGCACTGCCCATGAGCAGTTGAGATCATAAACACAGTGCTGCCTTGGTAAGCAAGTGTTAAAGGGACCGATTAATGAAAACTACAATACTTGGGTTTTCTCCTTCTGTTGGGAGAGCCTATGTCTGACTCTGCTGAAGACAATGGCAGCTTTGCCAGACTTTTCTGACGCCCATGTCCAAGCTGGATATCTTTCTGAGTGCTGAACTCGTGTAATGATAAACAAGGAAATGCTGAAATTTGCCTTTTTGCTATGTGTGGGAAGTAGGTAAGTGCTCTGTTGCCTAATTAATTACAAGTGGAAAGACTCTACCTGCCCACAGTTACACAGAGTGCAGACTGAGTATTCACTGCATGGAAATCAGATTGATTTCAATAATGGAGAGAAGAAAAGGAATGGTTGCCCACATGATCCAACTGATTTGTGCAAGGCCAGTAAAAAGATAAGGTAACTCTTCCGGCTCTTAGGTGGCAGTAATGGCTTCCTTCTTCTCAGAAATTACATGGCCAAGTGATTTCTGCAACTTTCAGGGACACCTTCTATACCAGTGTGCAGGTGAAGCCACTAGAAATCTTTCAGATACTAGCAAACATGGTGAAACTGCAACTATATAAATTTCTGGCTATGAAATACCTTACTTGGTGACAAAAGCTGGCCTTGTGATTTCCTAGAGAGTCAGTCCCCAGCTGGGGAGGTGGCAGCAAGTCTGGGGGAAGAGGGAAGGAAAATAAAGAACAGAACAAGAAAAAAATGGCAGTTCCCAGGAAGGGAGGCTGAGGAGCTGGACCTGGTGAAGCCCAGAACATTGCTTGGTTTTCAGGTGAGACTATATTATAAAGAGCTGCGAAAAACCACAGATGCAAGGAAAGGTAGGGGTTTCTTCGTATTCAGTAGTGTATTAGTACTCTGTTCGTGGATTTGGACCTCACTGTACTTATTTTTGCTTTGCAAACACAAACCAGCAAAAAAGGGTCTTGCAATCCTAATGAAGAGATACTTCATCGACATGCATGGCTATAAAGCCAGGTACAAGTTAGCATATTGAGTAGAAAAGCTCGCTTCTGTGTAACATAAATACATCAGGTTTCCTCATTGTTGTTAATGAAAATGCATGGTAACACAATCTGTATGGCCTTTGGGGTGTAGTAACAATTTTGATTTACAGAATATTTCCTCATGTTCTTTTATGAAAACTTCCTTTCAATAGGAGACAGTGCTCTGGAAGGAAAAAAAAAAAAACATAAATCTCAAACTTTATCGATTAGAAAGTAGTTCTAGAAAAAGAAACCCAGATCCCTGAAGTATGATCTTATGCTTAGTAAAGTTTTTGTCCCCAAATGAACTAAATTATTTAGTTACTTTTCTCCTAGCCAAATCAAATAGATACTTATTTTATCTCTGCAATACACGAATTCTTTGCAGTATATATTCTCAGAGACGGGAGCTTGTAGTTGGCTGTAGGGCGTGCAAAATTGTTTTTTTGAGATGACATTCTGTCAGGGGTGGCAGGTTATCACAGAATCACAGAATGGTAGGGGTTGGAAGGGACCTCTGGAGATCATCCTGTGCAGGGTCAGGAGTTGGACTTGATGATCCTTGTGGGTCTCTTCCAACTCAGGACATTCTATGATTCTATGATCCTACCCAACCCCCCTGCTTGATCAGGCACACCTAGAGCAGGGGGCACAGGACCGGGTCCAGGCGGGATTTGAATGTCTCCAGGGAAGGAGACTCCACAACCTCTCTGGGCAGCCTGTGCCACTGCTCTGTCACCCTCAAATTGAAGAAGTTTTTCCTCATATTTAGGTGGAACTTCCTGCGTTCCAGTTTGTGCCTATTGCCCTTTGTCCTGTCATTGGGCACCACTGAAAAGAAGCCAGTCCCATCCTCTTGACATCCACCCATTAAATATTTATAAGCATTGATAAAATCCCCCCTCAGTCTTCTCTTCTCCAGGCTGAACAAACCCAGGTCTCTCAGCCTTTCCTCATAAGGGAGATGCTCCAGTCCCCTGATCATATTGGTAGCTCTCCTCTGGACTTGCTCCAGCAGTTCCCTGTCCTTCTTGAACTGGGGGGCCCAGAACTGGACACAGGACTCCAAATGCGGCCTCACCAGGGCAGAGTAGAGGGGCAGGATGACCTCCCTCGACCTGCTGGCCACACTCCTTTTAATGCACCCCAGGATACCATTGGCCTTCTTGGCCACAAGGGCACAGTGCTGGCTCAGGGTCAGCTTGCTGTCCGCCAGCACTCCCAGGTCCTTCTCAGCAGAGACGCTTTCCAGTAGCTCAGCCCCCAACCTGTACTGGTGCCTGGGGTTGTTCCTCCCCAGGTGCAGGACCCTACACTTGTTCTTGTTGAATTTCATCAGGTTCCCCTCGGCTCAGCTCTCCAGCCTATCCAGGTCTCTCTGAATGGCAGCACAGATTTTCTGGCGTATCAGCCACTCCTCCGGTTTTGTATCATCAGCAACTTGCTGAGGGAACACTCTGTCCCTTCGTCCAGGTCATTGATGAATATGCTGAACAGGACTGGACCCAGTACAGACCCTTGGGGAACAGCACTAGTTATGGGCCTCCAACAAGACTCTGTGCCACTGATCATGACCCTCTGAGCTCCGCCATTCATTGAGTTCTCAATCCACCTCACTGTCCACTCCTCTAACCCACACTTCCTAAGCTTACCTATGAGGATGTTATGGGAGACAGCATCAAAACCCTTGCCAAAGTTGAGGTAAACAACATCCACTGCTCTCCCTTCATCGACCCAGCCAGTCACCCCATCAGAGAAGGCTATCAGGTTGGTCAAGCATGATCTTCCCTTGGTGAATCTGCTTCTGATAACCTTCTTCTCCTTTACATGCCTGGAGATGACCTCCAGGATGAGCTGCTCCATCACCTTTCCAGGGATGGAGGTGAGGCTGACTGGCCTGTAGTTTCCCAGGTCCTCCTTCTTGCCCTGTTTGAAGACTGGAGTGACATTGGCTACCCTCCAGTCCTCAGGCACCTCTTCTGTCCTTCATGACCTTTCAAAGATGATGGAGGGTGGCTTAGTAACAACATCCACCAGCTCCTTCAGCACTCCTGGGTGCATCCCATCAGGGCCCAGATACATATCTTTACATATATAAGCACCGAAGTGTACATTTCAATGGATTCAACTCTTTAGTAGTTACCAAAATCTGCTCGATGACACAGATTATGACAGATGAGCACCTATAATTGCATTATACATAGGTATCCAGAGTAATCAAGTATTAAACCTATCGATAATAAGCCTTCTAAACAGGAAGGAGGAAAAGGTCATTCACATGAGCTTCAGTCCCAGTGGACGCAATGTCCTCATTTAATGTCACTGACCTGGCAAGATATTATGGAACAACTTTCTCAGCTAAGGGTACAGAAGAGAGAATTTTTAATCGCCACTGCTGTGATCAGTTCCACATTTGTTAGTCTGACCACCAAGAGGAGGTGGATGCACAGGTGAGAGTCATCATTGTACAGACATTGGAACTGACTGCTGTGCTGCACAGGTGTGAGAAATCAGAATTAGAGATATAAGAAGAAAGTGGAATCTGGAGAGCAAGGTACAACATGCAGGGAGTCCTGCACTAGAAAGTGGAGCAACCAGAACAAAGGTGAAAGACATGAATAAGTACATAGTAATCTAATTTCCATGCTGGAAATTTCAGCTCAGCCCATGTCTCCAACAGAGTAGTCTTTATTTCACTTTTTTAATTTCCTCTGCTGAGAGTACCAGTATTGCTGTAGCTTGTTTGCATATGTGTTGCCAGAAAAACATGAAGGAAAAGTATGAATCAGAAAGGAACAGTAAAGGTAAAAAGCAGGGCCCTGTGCTCTCAAAGCTGAGCTGGAGGTGCTCAGTTACCCAATTTTCTGCTCTGTTTAGAAGGGGACAAAAAAGAAAAAACAGACTCAGCATTGATGCAGCCTCCGTCTGGAAGGAGTGTTGGGATGGCTGGTGCATTAGAGATCCTGTGAATGATCACTGCTGTTCTGCCAGCTATGAAAGGAGAGGATGAAATAAGATGCTCTTTCTCTGCTAGACCAGGTTCAGCTCCCAGGCCTGAACTAGAGTGCATCAAACACGTTTGGCATACAGGATTTCAGGAACTATTCCTGCTTTCAGGAAGATGTACAATGCTTTGTCTTCAGATCCAAGGAACGGACATTTGCTCATGCACTTTATTGCACCTGCAAGTTCATTGTGAAGATACATTTTCCCCACTGCTTGAGGTTTCCTTATTTGCATGGATTTCCACTTCAGTTCAGAAGAACAGTGGCCTCAAGCAAAGTAAGCTCATTTAAAATAACTAACTAAATAAACAAATAAATTCAAGCTTGCATTAGCTCCTGGTCACTGTTATCTTTCATTGTAATGTGTAGGTATGTGTATTTATAAATACAAGCATTTATGTAGGAACTATTTAGAAAAAAAATGAGCATTCATTAGAAACTGCCTTTAGAACATGAGCATGGCTGAGCACTGGAACATGTTGTCCAGAGAGATGAGTTTTTTTTCTATCTTGAACATTTTCAGACTTCAGCGAGACAAGGCCATAAGCAATCTGATCTAGCTTTGAAGCTAAGCCTGTTGAGCAGCAGGTTGGACAAGGTGACCCTCACAGCTCCCTCCCCAGCTGAGTTTTTCTATTACTCTTTATTCCACAGTAATGCAGCATGTTACCAAAGGAGGTGTTAATGTGGGCTTCAGCATCCAGAGCAGTCTTTGCACCATGTTCAGCCATCCTGAGGAGCTGGAGTTGCCAGTGATGCAGCCATGCATATTCTGTATGTTGCACATGTTGGAGAAAGATATCACCTAAACAGATTTAAACAACTGACGTCATCTGTCACATCAAAATCTATGGCAAAACCTAAGGCCAAGTGTCTCACCTAATGTGAGTCCATCTATCCAAACCAAGGGAAAGACAGGGAGCAATGAAGTGGAATTATGTTTAAAATTACTGAAAGTATTTTGTCTGTGTAAAACATCGTAGCCTTACTTCAAATGTTTCTAAAACTTTTACAGATGGAAACAAGCTCTATAATGCCCTGCTATGTTAGGAGAAATGTGAAATTTGTCTTTGTTAAACAGCAGCCCAGTAATTCGGTAGGAGTGTCACTGGTCCGGGAGCTGCTGTTGCCTATGCTTGACTACTACAGCTGGATGTAGTTGTGCAGGAATAAGTTCGTCTCTGCTTAGAGGCTGGCCCAGGTTCTGGTTCTTACAGCAGGATCTGCAGGTGGTGCAAGTTGTGACACGACCATGAACTTTCCCAAAACCAGGAGCAAACATTTTAATCATGTAGGCAGCACTTACATGCAAGATAGTTAACATGTAATTCCTTTGCTCTTTTACACAACTCTCTAGGGTAAAATTTTCTTAGTTAATGATAAGGGTAAAATGGATGGAAAGTTTTGGTGTGGTTGTTTTTTTAGTGGCATTTCAGAGTTCATCATAGGCTTGATTTATAGGTTTTCTCTATTGTAAGTCTGCTTTGCAGTCCCAGTCCTCCAGTCATCAGATCTGGGCACATGCTGGAGCATGTCATAGATACTTTCTGGCCCAGCTTCCTTTTCTGAGAAACCCAGTACAGAGGAACAGTGTGAAAGAGGAGAACATGGTATGTGCTCAGGTCTCAGTCCAGTGTGGAGCTGGGATACACCCCAGGACAGCACTGCCCTAGGAGCTGGAAAGTGCTCCCGGATCCCACAGCACGAACGCAGCTCAGGAGGATCAGGCAGCTGTCTCCTTCTCATGTCTCAGCTTAATGCAGCTGATAACGGAGGTGATGGATAATTTTGGTAAGGTGTGCCATGGTTAGCATTAGTGCTTTTCCTAGTAGACCCCAAAGCTCTTTCCGTCTGCCAGAAGTCTGCCTCATGTATAGTTGTGCTTTCAGTTCCACCACAGCCAGAGATGTTGTAACGCACTCAGGTGTTGTAAGGCAGCTCACCAGTTGAAGTAACTTTAGCTGGTCTCAGTGGGAATAAATGCTGCAGATATAGTCATGGTCAGAGATGTGCAGGGTATTTTGTTCACTGACCACCCAGGACAGGGATGTAAGAGCATGAGAATGGCCGTACGGAGCCAGCACAGGTGATCCTCTTGCCTGGGTCTCTGCTTCTGGTAGCAGCCAGAAGCGGACACCTAGGACAGAGCATGACAGGGCAAACTTACCGTGGGCCTACTCCGGTCTGCTCCCAGTGTGATTTCCCACCATCTCCAACTCAGGCGCTTTCTGAACCAAATGTATTCAAATAATCTCTTACCTGTGTTTTGTTTACCCATGTGATTTTCCCATTTAATATGTGTACTGTTTATGTATGCTGCCAAATCCTTCTTTCTTTCTTGACAAAAAGTATAATTTCCAGTACATCATCACCTTAAAGTACACTGATTGAAGTAACTATCGCTAATAAAAGAGTAGTACATATTTTCCTTTTGTGATTGCCTTAAGTACTGCTTGATATGTTTTAATGTCTAACAATCCTAAAGCAGATGTTTGCCTTTCATGAAACATTAATTAGAATCTAAGAATCAAAGAGGAGAAAAAATACATATGTATATATGCATGTGCATCTGTTTGTCTGTAAAAAGGAGACAGCAGAAACTTTGTATGGAAAAAAAGCAGTAAGTAAATATTTGAGGCGAGGACTTTATCAGGAGATTACACTGACATATAAGCATATTAAAGCAAAACAACTACTACATTTTTATATAGTATGATTTTGACATCTCACTACTAGGTGAAGTTTTATAAACTGTAATGAAAAATAATCCACATCATGTTTCTTCAAAGTTTAATATGTAGTGTTTATAAGGATGCTTTCACCAATATCCTGCGTGGGAAGGTAACATTATACAAGCTATCAGAAAATGAAATGACGTTGTGTGAAAACCTGCTACAAAAGAAAGTAATTGAGAGCTGGAAACTGGGAAATGCAATTCAATTTCCCTTTTCAAAAACACACGGAGTACCCCTGTCTTCCCTTTTAGCATCTGAAACTTGAAGGTCTTAACAGAAAGAGGATACTTGTATCTTGAGCAAGATTAGCTCCCTGAATGAGGGCGTACTGCTGTGCACGCGTTCACTCGATTCAGAAATGTGCCAGAGGAGCCAAGCAAAGGTATAGGGACCACAGTTGTCTCTGCTTCCAACTGTCCTCAGAGGGGAGCTGCCCTGTGAGCCGCGTGTGGTCGCTACTGCCCCGTTTCGCCCACAGGATGACCAACAGCTGCCACGGGTTTGCGTGAGATCGACTGACATGCTTGGGGGGCGGGGGGAGGCCGTCCCACCACTGGATCCAAAAGCCAGGATTTTCAAAAATAACGCAGAAAGCTTGACTCTGATGCCAATATTTATCCACTTACCTATGTCATTTTCCTATTTAAGCTCTAGTTTTTATAAATGTGAAGTGTCCAAAATCCACGATGTTTCTACACCTCAGGTTCCCTTTGAATGCCGAGCAAATTAAGAGATCCAAGGATTTTCTTCAAGTGCTCATTACCATCTGAATGCAGACATGTTATACTCTAGTTTTCTGCTTTTATGTCATTTGCCTGCGCTTTTAGTGACTATGACTGAAAGGTTGGCCCAGAAGCTTTGCATATCTCTTAAAGTAACGATTCACATTGCTAAATTTATACACTATTTGTGTGGTTGAATATTGTATTTTTATCTCTTTTTTCCCTTTAAAAACAAAGAAAAACTCTAACTGCTGGTTTTATCCTGTATTGCCAAGGCACATTTTCACCTCCTAAGTATTTAGCATGATAGTATCTCCCAGTTTTTGTTTTCAGCCTATCTATTTATGTGTTTATCTTTGTGTGTGTTACATACACAAGTATGACAAGAAGAAGCCTCACTGTGGAGCAAAAGGTAGATTTTTCCAGTTGTTCCTTGTGTGGATTGCTTACGTCTATGTTCTTGATTTCTTCATACAAATTTTGAATTTCCATGGAAGCTGTGGCATTGGTGGTAATCACAGCTAGTTGCCACTGAAAGGGATGATGACTCTCCTCTAACCTCTGGCCACAGGTTCCCATCCTCTCCCATGTGTCAGTGCAGGTACTTGGCAGACTCCACTATTTAGGGAGCTAAACCAGCAAAAGCAAGCAAGCTGCTCAAGTGGGATTTTGCAGAATTGACTTTTTGTGATTGTGGGTCCCTGAACTGGCTCGCTGCAGAATCAGACATGTGCCAGTGCTGACACAAGGGGGAAGCAACTGGAGCAAGACTGTCCTGGTATGCCAGCTTAGCCAAATCACATCCTTTGACAGCCCAGAGCCTGAGAAACACAAGATGGAGATGTCTCGCATTTTGCCCACCTTGTGGGGCATGCTTTGGCCTATGGAGCCCCCCATCCGGGCTGAGTGGCTACCACATGGGGCCAAGCCCAGTCTGGTTCTCCTTCTTGTGGTAGCCAGAGTGGAGGGGACATGGCTGATACGTGCCTGGGTCTCACCCCAAAGTGAAGCTAGCATCTGTTTTTAGCAGCCGTGGGCTATTGTTAAGGTGCAGCCATAAGTCTCTTGTTTAACTACAGGTGCAGCTAGGGAGGAAGGTAATACAGTCTGAAAGCTGTAAAGGAGAGACACATGGTAAGGTGGGGGGACTTTAGACACAAGTTGGTCTATACCTGTTGACTCTGGGTTGGTGTGTTTTCCACAAGGTCTTTTGCAAGGCAGGCAGGAGACATAGCCAAAGACGCTAAGCTCATAGCGGAGGGGCCAAGGAAGAGTAAAGGCAGCAATCTCAAGGACAAAAACACAGCAGTGGGACAGTATTTGGGTCTGTGTGGCAAAGGGCAAAGCGGCGGCTCGCTGCACATCACCGGCTCCGTGCTGGCCATGTCAGCCAGCTGTGGCCTGGCTTGCTGGGACACGGGCAGTGGCTGAAGGTAACACTGTGTGTTTGCCACGGGGTGAGAGCACATGAGCAGGCTGTTTGTGGGGAGCAGCCAGTGCACAGCGACTTGCCACCGAATGGCATGTTCTTGGTCTGTCTCAGCACTGAACGCTGTTCAAGGCTTTAATAAACATACCGTGCTCCCTGGGCAGCTCTTCTCTGCATATCGCTCAGAAAACACAGGATCGGTATAAAAAGGCCCGCTATATGTGTTTTTAACAGTGTTACTGCATAAAGCAAAGGCCTTTCCCAGTCTGTCAGCAGAATGGAGGCAAAACACCTAGGAGGTCACGGCAGCATTGTAGAAAGGAAGAATAATCCTGTGTTGCCAGGGTTGTTATAATCCCGGTCACGTGCAGCACAGGTCATGTTCAGCAGAACTTGATGGCCATCTACTGGTGAAGCCCCAGTCTTTGTTTTACTTTGCAGAATTTTGCATGAGAGAGACAAGCACTTGGCTATGTGTGAGTTGCAGAGATGCATGGTTTCCCTTCTAGCTGGAAATAACACAGCTGAAGTTTTGTAAATCATCCTAAATGCTTACATTGATTTCGTTCATTTCACCCTGTGAGCAGCACTGACCGCAGGTGTTGCAGCTGCTTACAGAGGCAACTGGCAGGGTCCCAGGTTTTCTGTTAGTGTCATAGTAATTATAGTGTAATAGTGATAATAGAAATTACACTGTTTTTAGAAATAATGAACTGCAAATAAATAAACGTCAAGCTGACAGGTCAGAACCCAGTTTTCTTCTTTGTTAATTTATCTTTCAAACTTGATGTATCAGCAGTACTTTGATAAATCCTGCAGTTTGCCTGGGATGTTACCTATGGTATCAGTCCTATCGCTAAACCCCACCTTGAGCCTTAAAGGCTGCCTGAGATCTTGGCTGTTAACAGGAGATCTGACAGCTCCTCGTCTGGGCACCCCGGCAGCTCTCGCCTGCTGACGTGTTTCCAGGTCTTCACTTTGGGCAGTCTGTGACGGACACTTGTGGTCAAGAGAGGCTGCTAAGATCTGGTGTGTTTTTTTTTTTTATTTTGGGGTTTTTAATGTATTTTACATGATTTTAAAACACATTGTAAAAAAAAAAAAAAAAGGAAGTAAAAAAATAAATACCTCTGAGTTCCCTGTCACGTCCTTTCTCAAAGTCTATGTCCACTGTGGTGCCATCAAACAACAGTTTCGGGAGCCTTGTGCTGACAAGAGCCATGTGGCAGAACCCCCATGGCCTTTAAAAGCACAAAACATAGTTCTGAGAATATTTTTTATGTCTGTCCGTGTGGTCGGTGAGTGTATTTTGTAGAAATTGCTTGAGAAAGAGGAGGGTGTCCCTTCACTGCTGCATGGCCAAGGGAACCAGCTGACACTTAACTGTGAGAGGGACTAACCTCAGGAAGCTCAAAAAAGCACCTTGTGCTCTTTTTAAGGCCTCCTGTGGTATCTCCATTTAAAAAAAATCACACAGTTTTATAAGGCTAAAACAAGACTGGTGGTATCAGGCAGGATCTGACTCCTTTTCCTCCGGCAATGGTGTCTGCACTGTGGGGTCCCCCTGCGCCCGGGGGGGTTAGAGCAACGGAGGAAGATCACCTTGGAGGTGTGCTGTCCCTTGCCACGTGAGTCCCTTCTGCTGGCTAGTTTGTCATTTAGCTGTGAAAGCAAGGCATGAGGTTACAGCTGCTGGGTCCAGCTGATGGTAACATTTCTGCTCAGCGTGCCAAGCAAGCAATGGCTGTGAAGCTCATGGAGGACGATGGCAACACACAGCACCTTCTGTGGCTTGTTTGGTTATTTTCCCTGGCATGGAATAGGTAGGATGCTTTGCCTTTTAGAAAGAGGGAGCAATTCAGTTAAGAGGCAGCAGCGCTGATCGTGTGCCACCTTTGCGGCACCGCTTTATGCCCCCATCTCCTGTATAAGTGCCCGGGAAAGCACAGAGCAGTTCCCAGCAGTGAGGTCACTTTCTTGTACGTGACAGACAGCTTTTTACGAGGTGCTGACTCTGCTCAGGGTTCATTTTGTCTCGGGGCTGGGAATTGCAGCAGCATTACAAGTTTGATCCTCCTCCCATTTAAACAAGTTGTACTATGCAGGATCTGAATTCCCTGTTACAAAATAGGCTTTTAAGACGCCTCATAAATCACATGCAGCAAAAATTATGCACAAATATTTATTTTTAAAGATAAAGATTTTCTGGTCTTGAGCACTGGATTTTGTACCTTCAGTACTGAACTTTAACATTTGATTTACATGTTTGCTTTTTATTTTAACTTGGTGGGATGTTTAAAAAAAAAAATGGAGTAGCGAGACCATTCTCAGTGTATCATCTAACCCAAGACTTTTATTTGCCCTGAAAAGGAGATGCTTAAATGCAATTCCTAAACCGTGTCTGTAACAGCTAAACATATATGTATTCCTGTCACATAGTTAAAGTGCTGATGTGCCTTACTCTCTTGGGGACTACTGTTTGCTAGTTAATGTTGATATTACAGCCCTCTGTCCATTTCTTGCTCCCTTTCAGAAATTCCCCAAATGCCCGTTCACACACAGTGTATTAGAGGCAAAAATAATTAACCTGGAAAATCTCTTTGCCTGAAGGTGAAATATGAATATATATCAAGTGTTAAGAGAAGAGGGCTGTCAGAAAGAGTACTCAATTTTTTTTTAAAGTGCTTTAAATTAGAGTTGTACTGGAACAATATTTAAACAAAAAGAAAAATGCGTAATTTGAGCTACCATGAACTCAAGGCTGAAAGATTTGTAATGCAGCGAATTGGAACATCCGTAAAATCGCATGCTAACGTGCAAGATGCTTTATGCAAAGTTTTAACCCAATATAAATGCCCTCCGCAAATTCTGGAACTCTCTAAAATGACGTTTATGGCAGAACAGCTATAGCTGTAACAGCACTGGCTGTTGTAACAGAAGGTTGAAGATTGGTGTTGACACAGGAGCTTCTCAGCAGATGCATCAACATCAGTGCTTCCTTCACATGACTTTCTTAGTATCTTAGCTTCCCCAAAAGTTCATGCTTACTTCTTTTCTTGATCAGATTCAGTTTCTTTTCCTCTCATTCATTTACAATTGACAGTCACAAATTCTTCTAGGAGAACCAGGAACTTTCATCTTAAGAGTTTAAAAGAGCTGGCTGATGAATAAATCTCTGGGTCATTTACCTTCAATGTCAATAAACCCAGGAATGTGGGAGGAAGCCCCAGAAACTTAATGAAGGCCAATGTTGTTCCAGTACTTAAAGTAGCTAAACAGGCTAGTATAACTGTAGGTGAACGTGACTGCTGTGCAGTATACCCATAATGGGGTTGATAAGGCGATCAATTAGTAATGATTTATGGCTGGGTAATATAATTAATGGAAGTCAGTGAGGGTTTGGATCTTGGCATACCAGCTTGATAATAGTTTATGACACAAGTTCATCTCACCAAGGCAAGTGCATTGTTGTAGCAGGCTTTCTTAAGGTATTAGACTCAGTGCACACTGTATTTAAAAAATAAAGCAGTGTGACTTCAACATTACATTTTATTTGCTTAAAATTGGGATAACTGATAGGCCTTAGGATGTTGCTTAAAAGGGATTATCTTCACTGAGCATAGGCATTTCTGTGGGGATCGTTTGCTTGCCCTGTGCTAATAAACTTTTTTTATTTATCAGTGGTCTGAAAGGAAATAAAGTGCATTGATTTGCAGGTGATAGATTGAGAATTGTTAAATAAGTAAATGGAAAAATCGGTGCTGCAGGGTGATATGGATCTCTTAGCAATCTGTATGCAAGCAAACAACAGGTGTTTGGCCAAATGTGAGGATCCATAGTCCAGATCTGGGTACCGGAAGCACTTTTTCATAAAAGCTTTCATGATTTTTATCTGTTTAAACTTGTCAAAGAGAAATTACGGAGGCTATATATAAAGTTGCTTTGAAAGCAGGGTTCACTGAGCTTGTATCTGGACACGTGTAAAATAGAAATAAAGCTCAGATAAAGTCAGGTTACTCCATTATTGGAGCAGTATTTCAAGAATCATGGTGTTTTCGCTGGCAATAAACACTTTTAAATCAATACTTGAATTATTCCATACTGCAAAATATGCTCTAGTTCAAGCACAAATTGTTTCAAATATGTGCTGTGGACTACATTGTAGAAAAGGAAATACTTAATTGTTAAGGTCACTTCTGGCCCAGTGATACTTTACAGGAGATCTTTTGGGGCCTGGGATATACGCCATGCTCTTGCTTCATTTTTTCCTTCTGTTCTGTTTTTCAGTTCCATTTCACCGTTCAGTATCGAGAGCACAAGGCGTCAGAGAAGGTCCGAGTCTCCAGACTCCAGGAAGCGGCGCATCCACCGGTGTGACTTTGAGGGATGCAACAAAGTATACACAAAAAGTTCCCACCTGAAGGCCCACCGGAGGACGCATACAGGTAAGACTTTTCTGGCACTGTGTACCACAGTTAAGACAAGCAGGTTCCTTTCTGCCTAATTTAGGACATATTGAACTCATATTGAACTCGTCATCCTACACAAAGAGCTGACGGCTTCTACCTAGACAACGGAGATGTCTGGGGTGCATCAGCATTGGCATTCTGTTGCAGATCGAGTGTGCTTTTGAATTGAACTTTCCTGTGGTCCCCACTTGCAGCACAAGAGTGGTCTCAGCACAAACTGGACTCCTTTCAGATGAAACTAAACAGAAAAGTGGCCTCCACGGACCCATCTAATGTGCTTCAACAAACAATGGATGGTCAATGCTTGGGACCAACCAGAGTTAGTCCCAAGAAAACCCTCAAGAAAAGCATATGGTGTGGACATAGATCTTTAGCACCATGTTTTTCACTCTACAGAAGTGCTCCTATTGAGCTTGTACTTGCTTTTACAGATGTAAATAATATGTGAATGATAGGTGCTGCTAAATGCCTTCAGTTCAATTCAAGTGTAAACTCAGGAGCTCAGTATTTCTTCCTGGAGGCTTTCAGAGGCACCTGCCACATACTGCAGAGGGAAGTCAGTCACTGTATGAGAACAGGTTGCACTAGGTCCCTACAACAGAGATGTGAGAGAGGTACCTAGATGAGCTGGGTCCCATTCAGTGATGATAGTACCTAACGCTTAATCAATACCTGGTCTCCTCATTAACTTTATGAGCTGTTACTAGTCTACGTGACAGGTGTGTAAGGGTAGCTGAGGCAATGATGTGTAATTGTTGTAATGTTATTGTGGATAAACTCAGGAGCAGCAATTTGAAATCATCAAGAACAATTTAAAAGGGGATTGCTTGGATGGCTAGAAAGGCAGTGGACAGAACACTCTGAGTTTCAGTGCTGTTCCTTACTCTGCTGCTGATTTACTTAAATTAAATTTATTGATCCCTCTGCTCTTAATGTACTTCAGTGTTCTTGTAATTCTTTGGAGAAAAGATGGTATTTATCCAGCATGTAGCACAATGTTGTTCTTTGCTGAGAATCTGCTGGCATTTTCTGTGGTGTCATGTACTCCAAAGAGTATGAGACACTATTTTAAAAAATTAAGTGATGGCTTCTACATTTCAAATGAGGCCACGTCTCCATCACTCTTTCCAATATGTCTTTTGGTTGGTAGGACTTTTATTGAGAGGAATACTGAACAAGGCTCCATCCTAATACCCCCTACTAAACCAATTTCTGTAAGGTAAGAGTCCCTTCCTTAAAGAGCAGAAATGTTCTGGTGATCTGGGAATTTCATTACGTTTTCCCTCTAGGCCAGTTATTCTAGTTTCTTCATATCTTCCCATTAATGCTTTTGCCTTCTTCTCTCTCTTAAGTTATCATGTCTTGTCTTAATCCTTTTTTCCTCTTTCCTCTTCTTTCCGTCTTCAATGTGGTCATTTGTCCCCACCTTTCCGATATATTTTAATACCCTTACCCTTTCACCTTGTTCTCTGTCATTTTATTACTTTTATCCCAATCCAACCATACTCTGTCCCTTTCCTTTTCCTTGCCCTGATTTCTAAGTTGTTTCCCTATTCTTGCCTGTATCACCCTTTGAGCATTTTACAGCTGTAGCAGATCAGAAGGCAGAGAGCCCAGGAGAGGTGTGAAACTGGTAGACTTTTTGGTTTGAACCAAAAATACCGCTTATGTGCTTATACCACAGGGAGATCACTCTTTTCTAGCCTGCAAGACTGGCGACCAGTGCAGGAGTGTAAGCAAGCACCGTGTGAGGAGCTGAGTTGCAAAACTCGATGTGAACAACCTCGGAAATGTCACACCCAAGTTAGCCCAGAAGTAAAGAAAGCTCTTCTCTGCCATGGTGTTTAAAATCACTGAGAACCACATTTGTGATGAGTCTGTAATTCATTAGTGATTGCATGGCAGACCAGAGCTTGTGGGTAATGCACCCAAATCAGTGTTTGATAGTCTGCACCACTGAATCTCAGGCTGTGCACTTAGGGTGCTCAAAACTGGGCACTGGAGGCTTGAAATTGCCTTGGTAATTAAGCTTTTGTAGCTATAACTCTCCAGCAGCATGAAGGCGGTTTCTGTACCTGCCGTAATCATAGGATCCATCTCCTCAGCCTTGGTTCCCTGGCAGCTGGCTGTCTAGGCTATGCTATCTGTCTGGGATCTCTGAGTAGTCGGAGAAGAGGGATTGGCACCTCTGGGGCACGTTATTCCCTCTTCAGGTAGACCCAGGGATTGGCTTGTGAAGGTGCTTCTCTTTCACTGCTGAATACAGAGGAAGCCCGGATACTTACCTGTTAGCTGGCTGAGATGAATCCCCACCCCAAAAGGCAGCCACCTGAAATATTTTGCAGTCATGTTGGACGTTGGTTTATTCCTTCAGGGAGAAAAGAAAAATAACATCAAATCAAAAACCTTCATTAAATGGCCAGCTGTTAACTGCTTTATATTGTCATGTCTTCATGCCTGCTCCAATGAAAGAAGTGTAGTCTAGAGAGAAGGTGAGCGCTGAATTTAGCCGATCCAATGAGAAAGTATGTATTGTGCTGTTGAAATTAAATGTGTCTTACAGAACACTTCTCAGGTCTTGGGAAGAAGTTGGTATATTCAGACTTGCACGTAGCGTCGGCCATGAGCATACTCTATGTATTAATCTCATCTTACATTTTTTATCTTGGCCTTTACTTTTGCTTCGGGCAAAAGAAGTTAATTATTCACGTATGACCCACAGTAATTAGTGCAGTTTTGGATAAGTATAAATGAAGTATGACAGCTATGCACGCAAGGGTGAGCAAGTTTCAGTAAGAAACTTTCTGAGAAAAGATCACAGAAACTCAACATTGCATAATCTGGACGGTTTTTTTAGGCAGGCCAATCTTGCGAACAATTGTTTACCTAAGCAGGATGCGTTGAGAGCTGGTTTTTTTCATTCACTATCTATGCATAGCCACTAAAACATTTGCAGTCATTTGGATACAGAAGGAAAAACAATGCAGTATTTTGAACAGCTTTCTTTGTTGGAAAGTATATTTCTTCTAATTAAAAGTGGAAACAAAATATTATACACGGTAATAGTTGCATTTAATTCTCTCAGAGAGACCCCTAGTTTTTTTATGTATGCTATCGTCTAGCTTCCCGGTACTTCTCAATGTTGTCCTCAAAACTTAGTGTACTGGTGTGGGCATGGAGTCCACTGGGGGGCGAGCTTGAATTACACATCATCTCCAACTAGAAAATCTCCATGTGAAACCTGTAATAGTGCATTTCATAAATCACAAGCACTGGTATTAAATTTCTCTTTCTAGTATCAGCTTCTTGTTGTTGTTTTGCCAAATAGTCAAATAAAGCTATCAGGAGGTATCGGGTGTGATGGAGAGCCTTCGGGGCTCGCAGGCAATCTCGCAGCTCAGGTTTATCAACTCTTTCCGCAAGGAGAAACTGTGAGAAGTTGGCTCACAGGAGCTGTGTTGAGTTAGTTTCTGCTTCAGTGAACTTAAAGAAAATTACTAATGTGTGACTCCACAAATGAGTAATCTTCAAAAATGGGAAAACCAGCAGCCCTGGGTTGCATCCCCAGTCTGCTTATGTCTGTGTTGCGCTTGGCGTAACTGCTAGTGTCTGGCCTAGGAATGGGGAGAGCTCTAACTCCTGTTTCCTGTGAGGTCTGCACCCGGGCAGCCCCGGTGGGACTGACCTTCTTCAGTTTGCTGCTTTTACTTTGAAGATGGAGAGGGAAACAACCGTAGCATTATTTTATGATATGTAATGGCTATTTCAGGCCTTTTAGGCAGTACTAAAGTTGCCACTGACACTCCCAGTAGGACAGCTGAGCATTGCAGACCAAGTAATACTGGTTGCTTCTACTGTGGGTTTTTTCCCCATCAAAAGTTCATTCTAAAATTATTTAAATTTATCTTAACGAATTGTTGTTTCCTTTTTGACTAGCCCTAGTTTGTGAAAGATCTACAGACTCTGTTCCCTCTGAAGAGAGAGAATTAAAATCTGATAGGTTTTATGTAAATTGAAGAAGCAAATCATGCCTTCTGTTGAGAGGCCGATGTGTGTTATAAAAACTAGACTTTAATAACTGATCTGTGAAGTTGGTGAAACTGGAAATCATGGGTCTGTTGAAAACTGTAAAATGCATTAAATAATTTAATTCTTTTGGCAAAAAGCAGGCAGATATTTTCATGCCATAAAATTGAGGACCTCCTCTCTAGTTGGCTGGATGTTTCTGAAATGTCAATGGAAGCCTGCAAAGTAGTCAAAATTGCTTGTAATTTCCCTGCAAATTTCACTTGACTTGTCATTATTTTTCAATCATCTCTAAGTATAATGAAACCAAGTTCGTGAGCTAGATACAGCAAAGGTGGCAGGACAAAGCCATGCAGTCAGGCCATTTATCAGGTCAAATGCAATGCAGTAAAGTCTCAGGTGAAATAATACATTTCATGTATATATTATTATAGCTTCAGTCAGCTTCTTAGTTGTGGATAAAGGGAGTGATTGGAAAGATGAGAGGACAGGAGAGTCTGATTTAGGGAGAGAGAAGAGGGGAAACAAGAACAAACATCCAGCACCCTTTGGGCTAGTTGCCCTAACAGTGCAAAGGAAACATTAGAAAGTGAGAACACCTTTTGGATAGATGACAGTGATCATACGAAAAACACACAAACCCTTTTTTATTCATAGCAATATCGGTTGCCTTGCTAGTGCATTAAATAATGAAAAGCATGATTATCCAAAGATGGCAGGTTCTGGCTGTCAACAGGGAGACTGCAGGGCAGTGGCTGCTAGCTGTGGGCGATGTCCCGGGGCACATGTGTGGTGGTGCACCCGGTCATGGGCAGACTGTCCCACTGGCCGACCACGTGGCTAAAAGCTATCTTCACTTTTCATCCACAGGCTCCTTAGTCTGCAAATCCTAGTGTGCAATATTCTGTTTTAACCTGAATCGCAGGCCTGTTGGTGCCAAAGCTAACCTTTGCATATCATGATCTGGTTTTCATAGACATCATCTGTCTCCTCTTAAATAGGGAGAGCATGTAAATTTGAGGCATATTATGTAAATTGAAGAGGCAAATTATGCTGTCTGTTAGGGGGCCTGGTAAAGAACACAGAGACTTGAAACATGTATAATGGATAGTATATGTGGAGGAGATTTAAAGCTCTTCCTTTTTTTCTAAGTATGCAGAGTACACTGGGTGGTGTGAATGTGTCCCGGAGCGGTGCCTAGCATAGGGACTGTGACCTGAGAAATCTAACCAACCACATCGTCATTTAAAGGGAAATTATATTTGTCTTAGATTTAACATCTAAAGTAGTGTACAGCTAAATCCAGTTGTAGCTCATTGTGGCTACCTTCTTACCATATTGGTAGTAAGGGTAATCTTCCCTTTGAAGGTATTCTTTCAATGAAGAAAGAAGATGCCTGCTTTAAGGTTGAGACATAATTTGACAGCGTCTGATACAGAAGAGATTGCTCCCTGTCTCTCACCTCTGTGGGATTTTCTTTCATTGTAAGAGTAATCAGTATCCTGTATGTCTGTGCAACCTTATTTCAGTCATTAGTTACTAATTTCTGGAGGAACATGGCAGAGTGGCTTTCTAGGGTCAATGGCAGCAAAAGCCTGGGACTTTCCAGTGGGTGTGAAGTGGCAATGGATTTAGTCTGTGAGCGTAGGGCATCGTATAGCCACAGCTGTGGCTTTGCTCCTGCCTCTGAAGGGTGGAGGAAGGCAAGGGCTGTAACCAGAGTACCTTCTGAGGGACTCGGATACTGGGCTGCAACTGCTGCTTTTCATCCTTTAGCCCCAACCAGCACTGGGTCCAAATCACTCTTCTCAGTGTGGCTGCTTCGATAGGCACTTACAGAGGCAGGCTGAATATAGCCCCCAGGCCAAATGAATTTTTTAGTGTTTGGTGCTTTGTCCTTGATCAACGCCTATATCATTCCTGAGAGATGAGAGCAAATACCTTTGCCACAGACGTAATGAAGCCTATTTGTCAATTTGTCAGTGTCGGGGGGGAGGTCTTCAGGAGCGTTACATGGAGTCAGTAAACATCTCAGAAATGCGGTTTTGTACCTGAGAAAATGACAGCATTTCCTCCCTGAGATGTCCCTTTATAGCTGGGTTGAGACACAACCCTAGAAGAGAGAGGGCTAGTGAGTACATGGGTGTTTTATTTAGTCTGTGCTTTTTCAAACACTGCATTCCTCTCTCTCACTGTTGCTCCATATATTATTTTAATATGAAAGGGCCCCTGTCATTAGTCTTTGTTCACATTTTCCTTTGAGCCATTTCAGAGCAGACTTAAGAAGTTGGAGGCACCAAAAAAGTTATTTTTACTCGGTAGGTTTTAAAACTCCATTCATTACCTGTTGTTTTCTTAAGGTCTGTTTAGTGCCTTTTGCTAGCTATAAGTTCCAGAGAGATATTTACAGGTTTGTAATCCCCTCTTTAGGCAAATATTGGGAGGAAGCAACATTTTTAAAATAATCCTTCTGGATTTGACTTGAACTGTTTAGATTTTTGGCCTACTTTAAAATTAACACCTCTTTGTCACCTACCCTGCAGACGTGCTCTTCAAAAGCCCGGCTTTTCTTCCTCATGCCCTACGTGCTCCCTAGGCCCTTATCCCAGAGCTCTCCTTCCTCCATGTAAATCTGTCAGGTGAAAAAAACTGCAACAGCAGGTTCACGTGCTGTTCCAAAAACTGGGAATTTAAATAAACAAAGCCAATTCAAAAATTAATTTGCTTTAAGTAAAATAGGAGGTTCTATTTGTATTGGGTGATGCTTTTATTTTTTAAGAAATACTTTCTCTGAGTGTTTAAAGTTTACTGCCAGTTTCAATAAACAGTAGAGCCTTCCAATGTGGAAACCAGTGTATTTCATGGAATTCTTCACTTCTAGCTTTTCTGCTCTTTCTTCATGCAGTTTCTATTTAGAAGATAAACAGATTATTTAATAAATGGGGCTGTTGAAGCCTCAGCCTATTCCCATTGATGTGACTGGGTTCAGATTTCAGGACAGGAATATATTTAAAAGCAGATGTCTGCTGGTGCAATATGTACCAGGTATAAAGGCAGACTCACCAATGCCACCACAGCCTCATAAGGTGATGTTCAGAAATGGGAACCTCTGGACGCAGTGAGATAGTTGTCTGAGTCCAGCTACTTATGGGCAGGTGTCCATACCACAAGGAGCTTGTACATCCAGTTCTCTTCCAATAGCTGCTCTGTGGAAACTTAAATGATTTCATTTCTGGCACGTTTTGTGAGCTCTGAATTCACCTTGCACACGGGGAATCATTTCTCTGCATTGTAGGTCTGATGCTGTGCCGATATGGAAGAGTGCCCACGTGGTTATTCCAGGGCACTTTGATGGGAAAGCAAGTCTAATTGTGTCTGTGATTGCTTTCAGTCTCTAGGTTATGAAAAATATTTGCAGCGGTGCCCCTTGACTTTGTAAATATGGGGTGCATATGTGTTTTGTCTGTGTGTGGCACGAGGGAATAATGATGATTTCATTATGCAGAAGAAAATTTTCTCTAAGTAAACCATTTAGTACTTAATATCATACCTCCA
Source organism: Anhinga rufa (assembly GCA_013400875.1). NCBI lineage: Eukaryota > Metazoa > Chordata > Aves > Suliformes > Anhingidae > Anhinga > Anhinga rufa. The sequence continues at coordinate 28,814 of VZTV01014505.1, forward strand.
AAGAACTGCAGTTCATCTAAGGTCTCAGGCATGATTGTGGTCTACCATGTGTAGCCCTGCAGTGGCATGAAGGAGAGAAAGTCCTCTCTACTCCCATTCCCTCCAAAATGCTTCCCCAGATGTTGCACCTAGACCCAGAAGAGTAAATACACAGTTCAGCCTTTCCAAGGACATTGGCTCTTGCAGCCCACTCAGTCCCCAACAGAGGAAAGAGGGTAGCAACATGCTACTGAAATGCCCATTACTGGTGATTACTGCGTGTCTTTCGGGAAGTGAGTCTGGAATTGCTTGTGCCCTCCCTGTCCTTTTCAGGGCAGCCTTTGATCGGAGCGTGCTCAAAACCACAAGTAAGCTTCACAAAGCCTTTGTTTTAATGTTTTATTAAGATTTTCATTTTTTCTGCTTTCTTTGTTCCATGGCTAGAAGCAAACAAGAGGTAGAGCCTGACAGCTAGTGTTTTCAATCTTCACTTTTTGCAAATAAGTAAGTAGAAAACAGGGAAAAATTTACAAAAACTTCTTTCTGGGTGAAAGGAAAAAGATCAGATGACACCTTGTCATGGTTTAGC
>VZTV01014506.1:0-10196 GCA_013400875.1 Anhinga rufa
TTTTTTTTTTTCAGTGCAGTTCTTCCCTCAGCAAAGATTTATGGTTGAGATGCAGTGAGTTAGTCCAGAATAACAAAATCCAGAGCTAAACGTGGCGTTTTCATTGCCAAACTACTTGTGTGTGAGCTTTCTCTTTCCTTTGCTATTGGTAGGCACTGGGATCTCATGGCAGCTGCACCACTGAAGTTGAGAAAGAGACCCAGGAAAAGATGAGCGTGATCCAGCAGAACTTCCAGAAGAACCGTGAGGTGGTCCTCTCCCAGCTGTTGTCGCTAGTGTGCGACATCAAACCTGAAATCCATGTGAATTACCGCATCAATGGGTAGTAGTGAAAGAAGGAACAAGCGTACTGGAAATGCTGGTAGTAATGCCTGAGCTTCAAGTGGAATGTACAGCTCTTAGCCATACCTTAAATGTCTTCTACATGTGTTAAATTATTTCAGTGAGTTGTAGGTCATCAATATCTTGTGGGAGTTCTGTTAGTTTCTCTTGACGTGGATTCGGAGCTTATTCAAACATTAAATGGCCATGTCTCAAATTTCTGCTAAGTTATTAAATATATATTTAAGTTGGTGCATTAATGCTCCCTTTTTATCTGGGTAGTATTCAGTGAGAGGCTTTCCTCTGAGAGGTACAGAGAGAGATGCTGGCCAGGTTTAAATGGACAGCCTGTGTCAGTCATTGTTAGACCTGTGTGACTATATTCTTGTTGACCAAAATGCATTTTTCAGTGTGTTGTTAACCTTTGTACAGGGGTTGAACCTTGTAAGAAGAGTTCTCTGGCTGTACAGTGTTGGCTGATAATTTTCAGGTGCTTGAGTTTCTCTGTATTGATTATCCTCTGTATATTCTGCTGTTAGCTTGAGTTACAAGTCTGGCACTATCACACTTGGAAAGTAAAAACACTTATTTAACTCCGAAGTCTCTAGTCAGTTGTCATGTTCCTGCTAACTTGTTCTGAGAGTACTGACAGGTCTTGCTGTGTTGCATGGGAGTCTGGACTCTGAAGAGTGAATATTGAGTATTGATAAAAGAAAGAGTAAGAGACACAGCAAATATCTGGAGGTGGCAGTAAGTAAGTTAAAAACCCATTTACAGAGCTCCTCCTCTTGGCTCCAGTCTGATGCTTTACCTGCCAGATCATTCTGAAAACCTTCAGGAACAAATGTTCTTGTGACCATTAGGGGAAAGAAAATGCTGCCAATTCACTAGAATAGTTTGATAGCCAGGCGCTGTGCAGTAATTGTCCTTCCTTTAGTCAAGTACTGGTCACTGCTTGTTTATACTAAGGTCATACTGTATCCTGCTGTACCCAGGAACAGTGTGAAGTAAGTGTGTTGGGATTGTCCATGCATTGCTTTCTAGCTCTTTTATCAAAAATACACACAAATACATCGAAAGGCTTCATGTTTCAGAGGTTTCTTCCTCTTCCTCTCATCAGCAGAATATTAAATGTAGCTTTGCTTTCTTGTTAAGTTCAGTTTAAGGCTTTTTGCAGAAAAGAGACTTTGACGAGTATGTACCTGATCAGACCCAAGAGTCATGCAGTTGGGGGGGGTCTAAGTAAGAAACTTTATTGCTGCTGTTCCTCAGAACGTTCTACATTTCCACACACTCCTGGCGTGGCATTGAAAAGCCTCTCAGACCCGCAGAGTTTGACTGTGATTGGGAGGGAGGAAAGCAGGTTGGATGAAAGTCATACCAAAGGAATGAGTTGTGTGACTGCAGTCACACAGGGCAGTGCAAGAGCAGACTGCTGTGGTGTCTCCTGTTCTAATATTTTATTGTGGTGTATTCTAGTTTTGAAAGGATCTCTAGGAATTCAAGCTATTAAATGGGCTGTAAAATTGAAACAAAAGCGTCCTGCAAAGTCAAATATGCCAGGCTGGGGAAAAAGCCAGGTCAGTACAAGGAGAACAGGATCAAAGCAGTTTTAATCAGCCTGGTCTAATGACTAGAGAGGTGCTATGGCCTTATAAAAGGCTGCAGCCATGCTAATTCTAGTCTGTCCTTTGGAGAGGAAACATTTCTTCCTGTTGAGAACAGGTGCTCAGACTCCAGCATGATACTCCTAATAGAAGCCCTCCTAGCTCCAGGCTGTAACTAGCAATTTCATCCCATTTATTTATCAGTAAAAGACTCCTACTCTGTCCAGAAAATAATATAGTGTGCGCCCCACTTTCTCATGTTCATAAGTTTCCCTTTGTTAATGAGGATTTCTCTCGTTGCTCTCTAAAACAGTAAGAGGCAGGACAAAAGGAAAAACCCTTCCCTGATTACTTCCTCTTGGCAAAAGGTGGTGTGAAGGTGCTCCCTTTAGAACATTGTGTTGCAAGAATATCAATTTTCTGTAATATGCCCCTGAAACTTAACTGCTTAGAATTACCAGAATCTCTAACTTTGCACAGACGCGAGTATTTCCAATTACTGCTCTCCAGGAAGGCTGGCTTTGTTTGCAGTGTAGATATTTTGTTTTAAATTGAGATTCTGTCATACACTGTGATGCTCTGGGAAAGGGAAACCTACTGCCATCTTCGTGCCTAAGCCAGGCTGTGCCAGAAAAATACTCTGCAGGGAACAATTGTCTTCTGACAGAGGTACAGTGTTGCACATGTGACTCCTGGCCTCTGAAATGTGATTCTTCTGGACTTCCTGCAGCAAGTTCGATTTATAAGAGTAAAACCTACCCTAGCTGCTAGTACAAATCTGTCTCCAAATTCTCCTGGCTGCCAATCTGTCTGCATCATCCCTCGCCGATTCAGCCCCATGTGTATGAGCCATAGCTTGCTCTTGTACCACAGAAGGGGCCAGAAGCTGCTTTGGGCACATGTACGGCTCTCTGATTCCCTCAATTTGAGCTCTTGTCCCTGGAAATACCAGCTGACTGCCAGGATGGTCAGAGTCCTGGTGCTGTGGGGAGGTAAGTGGTCAGCGCTTGTTGTGCAAACAAAATAAGACACGTCAAATGAGTGGCCACTGCTGTTGATTTCTCCCAGTTAAAACTGCTTGCAAATAAGCTCTTCCCTGCAATCAACGCATATGAGGGTTTACAGAGTGCCATTTGGCTCCAGGCGCATCCATGTTCATCAACAATGGTTGGGAGTTGATTTTTGTGGAATTTCTTTTCAGACATTATCTATGTATTTATAGAGTTAATAATTTTCCCTTTTAAAATACCATTGAGAAGGCGTGTCATCTGTGTAAGCACCAGATGGACAAATGGCTTATTGACACCAGAATATGAGCGTCATCTGGACGGCTTAAAGTGCAGTATGAGGTACAATTAGGACATGTGTTTGTGCTGCATGAAACCAGAGTTCAATTTTTCAGGCATATCTATGCTGACAGAGCTTGCTCCCTGCTTAGCTCGTGCTCTTCAGTCTGAAGGTCGGCGTCTCCTTCTCACTGCTGCCTGTTTAAGCAAGGAGTTACAGAGCAGTTAAAAAGCTCAGCACCCCTCTGGGAGGGGAGGCAGAGGGGAAATCAAAGCCCCCGATCCTGCTCAGGTCTGCCCCCTCTGCTCTCTCTCATGGTGCTTGATAATTTTTTGGTCAGTTCGGAGCCCATGTGGGTTTTAATCCCCTGTGCATTTGTTGCAGTTAAATCCAAAAAACGTGAGAGAAAGGTCTAGTAATGGAGAGGAGGGATGAAATGCGGTGTGTACAGTGGTGGCAGGGAGGTCCCTCCCCATGCATTCATAGCCTGGGTGATCCCACAAGGAGCTGCAGAAACCAGGCAAAGGGCAAGGCAGTGCCGCTGCGGGAAGGTTCATTCAGACAGTGTGGGCTGGCAGGATAGTGTGCTGCTTTCAGTGTTAGGTTCATGAAGCTTCCAGTGACGTAAGAACAATCAGCACTTAATTATTTTTAAAGGACCATTTTGTGTGATATTTAACTTGTAATTTTTTTTTGTTTGTTGCAGAGAAGGTAATTTTCCCCTCTAAACATTCCCCCTGCTGTTTTCCCTTCCTCCCTTTCCAGGGTCCAAACAGAGAAATAAAGGAGGGAAATCACCCCTAACCTCATATCTGAAGTCCAGGAGTTTGAGGAAGCTTTCATTAAGAGGGGAGCAATTTTGACTGCCAGTGCTTTATCACAAACTCCCCTGGCAGCTTCATTTGGACAATTTCAGAACCACAAGAGAGGACCCTAAATTTTCCCAGTGCTGTGGCTACTGCTGAAGATCGATGAGGCATTCCTTGTTCTGCTGTGCTAGATGGTCATGTCAATGTCCCTTGTAGGAATCATTCAAGGTACTCCAGTGTGTAAACCCAAATTTGGCAACTTTAAATTCCTCATCCTTCTGCTTTTGTGAGGTCCCTACATAATTCCTGATGATCTTTAATAAAGCTGGGGCTCTTTTTTTATATGCTAGACGCAAGCCCACCAAGCTGCTGGCAGTCCCTCTCCCCTCCCTCCTTTCCATCCACAGCTTTGGGTTCCTGCTGTTTTTCCCCATCTGACCCCACCGCAAGCGGGGCTACCTGGCAGTAAGTAACCTACAGAAAAGCCGGTAGTTCCTAGCCTGCGAGGCAGCTCGTAGGAAATGTGAACAGCACGATGGTGTGTCCCAGCAATAGCTGCATGTAGAGTAGCTGGGATCAGTCTTAAGTACACCCAAATTTTGACTGACCTAAATACTCTTGCGCTCTCTTGCTGTTCTGGTGTACCATCGTGCAGTCCCTTCTGTAGGTTACAGATAACTACGTAAAAGGAATGACATTCTTCTTCCATCTCTCTGCCTGTATGGAACCTGCTCATTTTTCCTTTTTTGTCTCTATTTTCCTTGCCCGGAGTCTTTCCTTTTTACCTGACATCAGTAGTTCTTACATTAATGCATAATAAGAAAGGTAAGCCTAGAACCCGCTGATCCCAGCTGAGGTTATGGCTTCAAAGTATTAAAAGAAAAGACTATCAAGGACCCTCAAGATCAATGTTTTGTTGGAAAAGGTCCCTGAATTAATCCAAGGAAGGAGCATAATGTAATCTTTCTTTGAGGTTGAAAGGAGAAAGTACTAATTTCATGCAGAAAAGATTGTATCTTGGACTGGCATAGGAATAGAGAATAAATAGGTATTAAATTACATTCAGCCGTCTCAAAATAATCTAATAAAGCATCTGCTGGATCAATAGCTGAATTATTATCCAAGGTACATAGCAAGCTTTCCTTCTTTTAATTTGAGATGCAAGAAAGAGGTTTTTACATTACCATAATAAAAAGAATAATACTTTGTCTTCATAGGAAAAAGGCAGAAGTAGGGGAAAAACTTGAAGACCACACTTTATGCCTTAAGCAAGTGTCATCTTTTTTTGAAACGTAATTTAGGGATACTGTGAAATAAAGTTTTTATATTTAATGAATGTCAATCTGTCAGCTTTGCTGAGCTGTTTAACAAACCCAACTCAGAGTCCGTGAAGAAGACTTTGTCTGCAGCAAAAGGGGAAGGGCAAGACAAGGCTTTTAACAACTTTGTTCTCCTAATTAAGGCTTGCTAGAGGGAAAAAAAAAAAAAAGGAACAGTTATCCACTAACAATGCAGCTTCATCAGAAGAAAATGAGATCTGCCTGTGTTGGCTGCCGCTCACTGTGGCAGTATGCACCGCCACAAACAAGACTTACGTAGGGAGAAATTGTGATCACATGCAGCCTGCTGCAAATAAAGCAGGAATAACACTGATGTGTTATCAGCTTTTCAAATATTGAGAAAAAAGTGTATCAAATCATGTAATAAATGTATGGACAAAATACGGTCTTTAAAGTCAGAATAGGTAAAAAACAGGCTAATGAGTGTAAGTCTTGGTATTTAAAGCAGTGGGACTTGAAGTAGTCAAGAGTGATCTAAGAAATGGTATTGAGAACATCCTAGAGGGTGAGGTTGTCCTGGAGGACAGGAGGTATGGTGGTAACTGTCAGGCTGCGAAAGCTCTTCAAGTGCAGTTTGTTTTTTTTTTTTCCTGGAATTGGGTTCCTTGCAATATATTCATTAATGCAGCGTGATGGAATAGGGAGTACAGTTAAAATATATGTCCAGGGCACCAAGCTGGCAATAGATGCAAAGAGTACAGAGGACTGAATAACAATTCAAAATTATTTTGATAAATGGGAGAAATGATCTGAAACGAATAGCATGAGACTCCCAGAAGAGAAGTGTAATGCTGAACTAAGAAAGGCGAAATCAAATACACAAAACCCAAGCAATCAATAACCAACTGTACAGCACTGCGGAAACTGTGAAAATGAGGGTGAACTCCCCCACACTCAGCAAATGTTTTGTTTTCGAAATGAAGTCACCACCGTATAGCATATTGATACAAGTGCCCTGTGTAAGATGGAGGTGAGAAAGAGAGTTGTTACGCTCATGAATGTGGTGAGGTCTCTGTGTCTTGTTCGGATGCTGAGCTTTGAACAAGATGAAAATAAATTGCTCTTTGAATAGAGCATCGAAGGGCCTGGAGAAGTTTGGCAAATGCAGCTCAGAGCGATGATGGTGGGGAGGTAAGGGATTATTTAGTCTGGAGACTCCATGATAGTGAAGTCTTGAAATAAATTAAGAGGTTGTTTGAAAGCAGACAGATGTTTAATTTTTCACCAGATTCACTGAGGCTAGAAGAAGTAATCAGCTTCATCTGAAATGGTAAAGATTTAGTTTTTAACTGCTTTTTACCAGGAAGGTTGAGGGGCTGCGGGTCGGATGGCTGCGGAGGCTCCAGCATTGCCATGACTGGGTCCTGCTGTCCCCATGTCTTGGTTGGGTTTTGTCCCTTAATAACTGTTGGCCCTGGCAGCTGGTTTCATCATGTTGGAAGGAAGGGTGAGGTCTCATTTGACAGTAGGGTGAAAGTGTCCCTTCGTGAGAAGGCTGCAGTGGAGGCTCATCACTTAATTATCAGAGTTAAGACCAGGAAGCAGAAAACAGGCAAAAAGCAAGTGAAGAAAGATAGGGAGACTTTGCAAATAGCTTTGCTTTGGGTTTATGTTAAGTCAGGACTTGCTTCTTCATAGATATCAGTGAATGAAGCTCAAGACAAACCTCAACCTGCCCTAACTCTGATTTGTATAAAACAAATCCCCACATCCCTTGCCAGTCAGTACAAGCTGAATGTTCAGTGAACACGATCCCTCCTGGAAGAGAGAAGTCTGCATTTTCATTCACTTTTGTTTAATTCATTCTCGTTTCAATTTTTGGAAGACCATTTTTAAATAGGGCCAGTTTCAGAGGGTGTCAGCTGGGCTCCAAGAAACAGAAGCACTTCCAATCTGCGCTGGGATCCTGCTAGTGACCTCTTTCTGTTTTACAGTCAAATAGTTCCCCATTTATTGTGAGCCTTTGCCTGTCTCCAAATTTCTTTCTAGCTTACTGATTGACTTTGTATTTGCTGTTAATTACCATTCTCTGTGCTGGCTTTAACTTCTAATGGTCAAGTTTTTGTAAAGCCACTAGTAGGTAGGATAGGAATGTTACAGACACATCTTTGCATTTCAGAAGCCCAGATATAAAAGCATATGTGCCAATAGATAGCACATTATTGTCCTGCTAGAATCTAAAATGTGTTGTTTATTAGAATATATTAAATCATTGAATATTTTATAGACTATTCTGTGGGACCTGTGGTTACAGGATACCTGCTTGGATTGAGAAGATACCTGGTAGGATCTTGCCTGCCTAACAGAAGCATCAAAATTATGCACCAAATAAGATGAACAGGGAACACACAACCTGCCAAATGTTTCTGAGCGTGTGGCCTGATGACCGCTGAAGTCAGGAAGCGTCGGCCTAGGAGACCTTGACTCCACACAACCTGACCTGCAGTTCCATCATCTCCTTTGGGCCAGATCTGCAAGTTCAGGGAGGCAGCTGGGTGGAAAACGGTCTTAGAAAAATAACTGGAAAACCTTGCCTTCCGTTAGGTTGGTTTAAGCTGCTGTGGAGTTTCCTCCTCAGTTTCTCAGATAGGCATGAAACAGATGCTTTGAAAACCTTCAGAAGGAAAGCCTGTCAGTCTGAAAGTTTCTAAAAATTTAATAGTCTGTGGCCTTTTTTGCTGCTTCAGAGCAGAAAAACTGGTTGCTTTAACTTTGGAATTACCTTTTTTTCTTCTTCTTTTTTCTTTTTTTTTCCCCCCACTACCCCTCCCAGGTGAGCAGGACTTTTCTGCTCGTGCTGATGGGATGAGGTGTTGATGCCAAGATCAGCCCACACACACACATCCTGCTAAACAAGCGGTGCGCAGTGTACCTGCTGCAGGTAATTATGAGTTTTGCTTTCAAGTTTATTGCCCCCACAGAATTTTGCCTCAGGCATTTTTTGCAGTGAGCTGACAGTGCTCTTTCTAAGCACTTTGGTTGTCATATTCTCCCTCTGTCAGGATCCTTGTGTGGGAGAGGAGAGATGGAAACAAAGCCAAAGCTTTTGATGAGGAGAATTTGCAAAAGAACCTAACGCTCTGCATGGCCCTATCTTGGGTGGGAATTTGAGTTGGGCCTTGAGCTAGCAACAACAGCAAGAAGATTTATCTGATTTTTCTCAATACCTGGATGATGTTACTTTTGCAAGTTGCCAGTTTCCAGTGTCACAAGATCCCACATGGGTAAGTGGTTTTGAAGTCAGTTCTGTTCCCCATGCAGCCACGTGATGCAATGAACACATTGCTCAGCAATGTCTGGAGCAAGCAGGGTTGCAGAAATCCATCTCTCCAAGAAAAGAACAGCATTTTCTTCAGGACATGTGTACAGGCACTGCAATGAAGCTTTATTTATTTATTTTTTTAAACTGTTCACTAAGACCAACAGTCACTAAGATACTTGATTCACCCTGTTCCTAGCCCCATGGATCCTCTAGCTTTTGGTGAGCTGTGAAACCATGATTCCCAGGCTAATATGTCTTCTCTCCTGTGGTGTCTCTCAGTGTTACCTCTTTGCATGAAAGTGAATGACTTCTCCAGCACATGAAGCTGTTCTGGGTGGTCTGTCTGACTGTGATCCTACTTCTTTTCTTTGGAGTACAGCAGCTGGAGAGGAAACTTGCACCCACCCTCCATACCAGTGCAGCCTCCTGCTTTGAGGAGGGCTACGGTTCCCACCCTGTGCGTTTCCCTGTTTCTCTGTGCTTTACCATGACCTTTTGCTGAATATACAGTGACCTGTTCTCAGCCTGAGATCTTCGTTCACCTCCTCTAATTCCTCCAACCCTATTGTTCATGCTTGGCTTTCACTAATGTATTCACAGCAACTAATCTGATGCAACCCTGGGATTTGTACTTTGTGAGTCCTGCCTGGCTGTTTGAGGAGGAGGAGGACAGCTTTCTGCCGCTGCCACTCTTCAGCCCTGCATGGTCTTTAGGGTCCAGCTCCAGCTCTGGACCTCCACCCTGCAAAAGGTGAGGATAACTCCTGCAGTGGGATCTATGCCTATGGCTGTGCCTTTGGTGGGAAGCAGTTTTGAGGAAGTCTAGAGGGTTAAAACCACATTTCTGAAACCAGCCTAGAGGAAAAGTCACATGCACAAGGGAGATTTTGCAAGTTGGTGCTTGCAGCTTGGGGTAATGAGAGGGAGCGCGTGGGGGTGCAGGCTTCTTGCCTTGGGTGAGCTGTGCCTGCTTAGTCCATGGTCTCTGGGAGACGCAGGGAAGAGAGCGACTGTCCCTCCCTGGCACAGGCTGGGGCTGTGGGATCGGAGACTTTTCCGCTTGGTGGTGGGACAGTGTGGCGCCTGGGCAGTGGAGAGTGGGATGATGGCAGATAAAGGACCGTGAGGAGGAGGAGGAGGAGGGAGCTGAGCCAGGTCCCCAGGAGCAGGAGGTGAGCTGGAACAGGTAAGCCTCTGCCGGCTGCTCTGGAAATGAGGCAGAAGGACTTGCTGAATGTTTCTCTGATGTTTAGCTAGGGCTTAGTGGTGTCCTAAAAAGAAGGTCCATAGCCTGACGGAGGCAAAGTCACCAGAGAGGCGTTAGCATTGCATAAAGAATAAGAAGAGATGTAGAGAGACACAGAGCCTGGGGAGTGCAGGAGATGAGAGGATGCCCCTCTTGTTAGCACAGGAGGAGGCAGATTTGGGGGGACCATCTTCAAAAACAGGCAGTGGTTCTGCAGTAAAAGTCAGCAGAGCCAAACGAGTCTATGTGGCACGAAGAGTTAAAAGCAAAGCTACTTATGCTGACAAGGCTGTTTCCCTCCTGCAGCCCCCGGATGGGCTGGGA
>VZTV01014506.1:10204-53744 GCA_013400875.1 Anhinga rufa
TTGAACCCACCTTTTGGTCTTGGAGACGTGCTCTGTAACACGTGCCTGCCCATGCTCAGCAAGGAAATCGCACTGGAAAGCTGCAGTCAACGTGCTGCAGAAGCACTCCTCACCTGTGCTGGTGAAGAGTGGGTGCTGTGCCATCCCATGCACACACACACACACACTGCACACCTCTTGTGCAATATGTACCATGGCTTGATTCCTTTAAGTGTGAGTTTCCAGTCCTCTGCAGGTTTTTTCTGCAATCAGAAGAACCTTATGTGTTGTTTCTCTTGCCTCAATTTCCTTTCCGACAGTCCTTCAACTGGTGACTATCCTGGCTTTGTGCAAGGGGGTAATTGCAGCAACAACCATCAGCCAAAAATAAAGCAATCCTCTTTGGAAGGGGAGCAGATGAGCTCTGCGAGGGACTCTTACACCAAGAGACAGCAACAGGCTCCTGGTGCAAAAGTAAGACCAAGCAGAGGTTAAAAAGTAAATTATAGTTTTGGAGAGCCAGTGCAAATGCAGCTGAGTCATATGAGTGGAAGATAATTGAAAAGTAAACTTCACGATCTTCCAAGCATTTGCTTTAATAACCACCCACAGGCCCTGGCGCAGTAGGTTAGAGACCTACGTCAGCAGCGTTTGCCTGGAAAATGCGTGGGCACAGTGCTTGCTGTGGGGACGTGCCCCGTCAGCTTCTGGCACTGCCCATGGCAGAGAGGAGAGGGGAAAGGAAAGCAAGAGACCCTCAAAGGCTTTGCTGCTGCTGGGTGAGAGTTCTGCTTGCCTCTGCCTTTGGTGGATGCATTTTTCTTCCTTATCTGCACTGCTTCCTTTGTATGGTGGGGAATTACCACCGCATCAGTGAGCAGGGTGCATTGCTCCCAGGGAAGGGCATTTACACCTGCTCCACTTTCTTCTGAAAGTGCCTGCTGAAAGCAATAGTGAAACGCCTGTTGCCTTTGCGAGGAGAAATCCTGCCTATTTCCTGATGAATTGTTTCCAAAATATGAATATTTAAGGCTGTCAGGCTAATTTAAGGAGTACTTAAGGATAACTTTTCCACCTATTAAAAAAAAAGGTAATCGGAGCAGAAGGCGAGCCTGTACATGCTGCACTCATGGCCGGCTAACACCTACCTGGTGATAACATCCACAGGGAGCGGGGTTCAAAGAGCAGAGTACACCCAAGTGGTCTGCACTGTTACCCTCTATTTGCTGTCTCTGCAAGATCCGGGATTTTCTTTTCCGCTTTTCAGGGCTAGAAAATGCCTCCTTGCTCATGGAAAGCAAGATCTCAAGGAAGTCATCAGTGGGAGTGTGAATGAAGATTTCACAATCTGGTCCCCAACTAGGAGAGCAAGCCATCTGCCTGCTGCCTTGGGATTGAGTTGGTGTTTCTTAACAGTGAAAGACAAGGTGGATATATGAAGTGCTGAATTTCTGACAATACGACATAGCGTCCCTCAAGGAGAGGCACCTTCAGCATGGCCCATAAAAGCCAAGCTGGTGGAATTGAGAAAAATGGGTCACTTTCCTCCATCCTGTATTGTAAGAGTGATTTAAAGGAAGGATCCCTGCAGTGGGTGAAAGGTAAGCAAGCAACTTGATGATAAGGAGAAAGGCAGTACTGACTACAGCACCCTTAGAATAACAGAAGACAGATTTTTCAAGGATGCTCATTAACAGCATCTCATTTACAAAAGTAACTAAAGATTATGGATGTTTCAGCATTTTCAGGAGGGGATGGACACACTGACTTTTTTGGAAAGCCTGATACATAGAGTGAATGGGCATCAACCTACTGAAAATCAGGACCCTGGAAATCCTCTCTTAGCCTTCAAAAGTCAAGGAATATTTGGGAACCTTGACCTGTGCTTTCCTCCCTTCCCTGGTAATAATTCGCTCTGTCTCTGCAGCACTACTTTGGAAACTGCCTGAGGTGCTGTGCAAAGACCGAAGGCAGTGCTGTGGATGGCTGTTTGCACTGAGACCTCCACGCACCATTCAGCAGGGCACCCTTTTTGCTTGCTCAGTTCATGGCATCTCCTTAGTGCTCAGTTTTTGCAGGGACAAAGCAGCTCTTGTCACTCCAGCAGGTTCCAGCAGAGCTCAAGGAGCTCTGCAAATCTTGGGTATCTCAGCTTGACATCCAACTTGCTAGATGTTGTGCCGAGCAACTTGACCAAAGCCATGGAGAACAGGAGGGCCAAGGCCAAGACTGGGGCCATTTGTTTTTATTCTTGCTTTATACTCACCACCTCCACTGCTCTGTGTCAGGAGGAGATAAACCTCAGCAAACAAACAGGACCATGTTATCCTGGAGGTTTCAGATGCATCTGCTCTTCCTTTTTTAACTAGATGCAGTCACACCCTATTGTAATGTAATTGCCTCATTTCACTTGGCATCTCCTGTTCCTGAGCAGTGAAGAGATGATGAGGATGGAGGACATAAGTGGGAGAGAAGGGAAAGGTGAGTGCACGCTGTGTTTCAGCCAGCACAACAGTCTGAGAGAGCACTAAGTGGCAGTGTCAGCAGGAGCAGCCCCAGGGGACACCTGGCTGACCCTGGATCTGCAAAGGGGAAGTAAAGCTGGGTGAAATGTTTCATTGAAACAGGATCTCATCTGAACAAGCCACTTACTTAGACCTGATTTCTTCCTCTTGACATAGCACTGCTTGTGTAAACTCTAGATGAATGCCAGATGGGATGCCTGGAGTTCACAGCTCTCCTGTGCCGCTCCAAGGCTACTCTGCCTCAGCTCTCAGCAGCCTGTTCCACAAATCTAGGACAGGCTGTCCTCATGCTTTCTAGGCTCTTGGATGCAACTTGGGTCTCCAGATTACATCTCTGGTCATAGCCCTTGCTGAAACTGGGAAGCTGAGATCCTTGAGCAGAGCCATGCTGCCCAGGGGACCTGGATGCTGGAGGACCTATGGGGCTCATGCTCCAGGGCAGCCCTGCCACATCCCAGACAATGTGATTATTGGGAAACACTTTAATTTGATTGCTCAAGCTTTTCTTGTGGTGGGTGGGGTGGGTAGGCAATGGGGGATCTCTCTAAGTGTAGATAGCCTTAGAAATACTGAGCAGCTTGAGTCCATTGTCCTTTCAGTTAGGGATCAGTAAGGCAAGACATTGTCTTGCTGAAGATCAGATCATCATGTTATCTCTGACTGCTTACTCCTGGAATGTGTTTGGGGTTTCCTCCCTTTTTGTAGGTTGTTTCCTTACAGGGGACATCAGGCTGCTTCCAAAGGTCCTTGTGAGGTTCTTAGAAATGTCCGAGAGGGGATTCTGGATCCATTTAAAACATGTCAGGGTGGTCTGTGTTCCTCAGCCTTCCCTTTGCCCCATGCTCCTTAGCTGCTGGGAGAAAAGCCCATGCCAGCGCCGTGCTCATGACTCCTTTGGGCTCTTGCAGAACCCCTCAATGGCCAGGTGCTCATGGTGCTCAGCATGGCCAACAACTGCTCAGCCACCTCCTTCGACATGGAGCTTTGTGCAGAGAAACTGAAGTCCCTTGGGGTTCAGGTAAGCTCCTCATGTGTTATCTCCCCTGGGGACCCTGTAGGAGTGAATCCTAGCTGGATTAGCATCATTTGCCTTTGCACCCACACCATAGACAGCTTTGCTTTTTTTTTTGTTTGGGAGCTGCTTGTTTCAGTTCAACTTCAGTCTATTCCCCATGGACCACAAGTCTGCTGTAATGATCTTGGCTTAAATCACCATGAAGAAACCTATTCAACATCAGTTCTAGTGAATGGCTCGAAAGTCATTCTGATGGGATGGAGCATCCCTGGGACAATCTGTCTTGTCTTGTCCTTTGTCATAAAAAGGTGGTTTTCTCTTGTGACTTACCCTGCACTTTCCAGGGAGATATTACTCACTGCAAATGAGGCAAGAACACAAGTTTTTGCTGTGTGACAGCTGTATGGATGAGATTGGAAGTGTGCTCTGCGGGAGGGTGCTCTGGGACACAGCTTTCAGTTGCAGTGCCAGCCCGGCCCCATGATGAATGCCCAAGCTAGTTCTGATGGGACTAGAAGCTCGAAACTGGAGGGTGACTCTAGTTTTCTGTTTGCTCCTTGAGCAGGTGGCAGCAGATCAGTGGAGTAGATTAATCCAGGATGCTGTCCTGAAGCCTGAAGTGAGACGGTACATGTTGTACAACTCCAGGGCGTTCCAGCTAGCCATCGCCATGGTAAGGATAGTGGGGTCTCTCACAGGTTTGCCATAGACATGACCTTGCTGAGATGCATCAAGACCTACACCTGGGGTTCCTGTGCCGCGGAAAGAAGAGAGATTTTGGTGGGGAGGAGATACTGGTTTTCACACATCCTTTGGAAACTGGGCTCCTTTGGAAACCCCAGTTCACAGAACTTCTATAGGTGGAGGGCAAGGCACCTTCTCCAACCCCCTTACTGGTAGTCTCACCAAAACGGGCTGTCCGTGGCTGGATAACCAGGATATGCTGAGGTGGTAGTACCTACATCAGACTTGTTTTTTAACTTTATTTTAAAAATCTGTAGATATTCTTGTCCTGATGCTAATTCAGACCAGTAGACCAGTCAACTTCGGTTACTGAGGTGATTGTCTAGTCTTGGTTGTCTTCTTCTGGTGAGAGAAGCTCCTCCAGGGACCCCAACCATTAGCATCTACTGTGAGGCTGATACTTTGCAGCGTGCTGACGGGGTGATAAAATCTGACTCCTTCATTTTAGTTGCATTTATTTTTTTGGATAGCCATTATAAATGTCTCCTCCTTTCACTAATATTGTAGGAACTGGTGCTCAGTGTTTTGAGGATTTTGGTGCCTGTTCAGTGCAAATGAGTTATATTATTGCAAGATGATGCTGTGACACGCTGTGCTGTACACGTCATATTTGCTTTTAGGCAATCTCCTGCCCAAATGTATTCTATCTGAAGTAAAGGCCAAATGAACTCAGTTTTGCCCGTCTTTATGCAAAGGCCAAGTTTGTCAGTCCTTAACGTAGTCCTTGAGCTCAGTGTCAGCATCTACCATTTGAGCATTCCTGTAATTGAGTAGTCTCTGCACCACCTTGAGTGCTTTGACATAGAAGCTTTCTAAATACAGGGACTATTAGAAGTATTATCAATATGCCTCAGTGAGTGCATTTCTTATCTAAATGGAAGAACTCGGTTGAAATCCTTCCTAGGTATGAATCATCATTAATAATTCACTCTCTGTCTTTGATGACCAGTAATTTTTTATAATAAACTAGGGCTCACTCAGTCCTTCTGGTCCTTTCTTTCCCCTATTTATTATTGGAAAGAACTTCTGTCCTTTCTCACCCTCTGAAAATCTTGTCTGACTTAATTTATGGTAAGGTATTACCCAGGGAGAAGGAACCAGTAGTTTTCTTCTCCCCTTGACTTTTCTCACTTTCATAGTTTTGTGAGCATCATCAGTCTCTCTGGGTTTTTATAGGTTTTCTACATGTCTCTCTGGACAAACATTTACTCCACAGTCCAGCTCTGTTCCTTTGGACGCTACTGGGAGGCCAGCGTGCTGGTGACCCTGGCTGCCGTAGCCGTCACTGTAGTTGTGATACTGGTTATTGACCGCCGCCAGAGGAAGGTAAGAGGAGGCTGCTTGTGTGCAGGCACGCAGCGCACGGGGAGCAGGACTCCCTCCCACCAAAGTGCTGGGACCCAGGTCATCTCCTAGATTCATATGAAGGATATAATTATCCGGGGAGGAAGGAATATTTTTGCAGCAGGCTCAGAGATCAGGTTCAGGCAAGGGATGTTTTACAGCCAAGATAGGTGTTGTAATGCCTCAAAAGTAGGCGTTGGAGCCCAGCAGGCTGGCTCAAAGCGCCTGCTGTTGCTGGAGATAAAGCAACTGTTGCAGAGCGCGGTTCGCACTCCCACGGCTGGTGGGAAGCCACAGGGGCTCACCGGCAGAGCCGGCTCCTGCCCTGCTTCTGACGACGGTCCTTGCAGTCTTGGCTGTGTGCAGCCATTAATAACATCATTTACTTGCAACAGGTCCAGAACAAAAAGGCAGCTCCTAACCTGTAGAAGTTGCAATAAAATTATCAAACTGAGGTAGACTGGGTGGTAGAAGGAAACAGGGAGATGACGTTAGCATGAGAGGCAGCCAGCCTGCAGCATCCACTGCTTGGTTGTTGTCAACTTTTGTTTGCAGGAATCACAGGAGTATGGAAATTTCTAAGGAGTGACCTGAAGAATAGTATTGGAAAGGCTTGATTCAAAATCCAAAGGGGTCTTTGCACTGATTTTAATAGATTTTGGAGAAAGCCTCTAATGACAGCTGTGCAATGATTCTTCCAAAGGGAAACCTGGAAAATGTGCAGGTCAGGACCAGGGCAGGGTGGGCCAGGAAAGGAGTCCCTCACTCAGGGACTGCTGGGGAAGGAAGAGGGAACATGATACTGGGAGTCAATTCCACTTCAGACATCTTGCCCGTAGAGAAATAATCCTTAGTGAGGTTTCTGGCTGCACAGATGTCCGCTAGTGTTGGCTAGGCCAATACTGGTGGCTGGTGACAATCCTGCCTGACTGCAGACTGTTCTTGTGACTGCTTTCCTTTCAGAGACTCAGTATTTGGGATTATTCAGCTGCAGTTTGTAGCTGTAGGCTGGCCCAACTTTTGCTGTAGAATGTGTTAATTTTTCCTGCATTCTTTAATAGATAAATATGAATACAGATGTGAGGCTGGCAGCTGTCAACGAATTCTTTATTAAACACGGTTTAATACTGGGGATTACAGATGCCCTGGATGGGCCACACAACATCCTACAAGTATCCTTTCTGTAGGGAATCATTTGTACCCCTCCTGGGTAGCTAATGTTGTGGAGGTATTTATTGATGTTATGATCCTTGAGGATTTCCAGTGGGTGGGATCTCTAGGAATTTTTTTTTCTCATATTGGATGGAATGAGGGATTGGGTATTTTTTCTTCTCCTATGAGTGGGAAATGAGATATGCCCAAAGGCAATTGGAAATAATAAGTCTAGAAGATTGAAGTGGGATTAGTCCTTTGGACAGGGAATTATTCCTGAAAGTGTATTATACTTACATGACAGTGATGATTCTTATTACGAGCAGAGTGACAACAATGTGACTATGGCAAAAAAAAAAAACCCAGCACAGAGAAAACCAGAGTCTCCGTCCCTGGGAGCTCACGTTCTGCCTTGCAGAGACAAACTAAGCCAACAGCATCCAAGTGCCTCTGCTCTCCGGGTGATCTATAGCCCTGGGCTCCCTCTTTCAGGCACATTAGAGAGCTTGATTTCACGGGGTGCGTGCCTGGCAGCCAGGTCTGTAGCTGCCAATCACTTCTGACCTTCATGGCCTTTTAAAAATGCAGGTCAAAGAAATCATGTAGGGGGAGGCTCATTTGCTGCTTTTTAGAGATACCTTTTCTGGACTAGGCAAAGATTTAGGGGAAAGAAGAGAGTTTCAAGACAGCATGAAAGTGTTAAAGGAAGGTGAGAGAGATGGTCTCCCAGATTTGCTGGTGGGCCTCACACCTGTCCCATAAATACAGAGAGGTATGAAATAGAAATGGAGAGGGAACCAAGGCTGAAACACAGGGTCAGAGAAGGGGACAGGGATTACCACAGGAGGGCTGGCAGGGGTGAAGTTATGCAGGATGAGGAGGAAACACTTAAGAAGCTGAATTATATGTTTGTTCAGACCAGTGTAGTTTTGTACCACAGTAAGGACTAATCCAAGGAGCCTTCACCTCTACCTACATGTCCCAGAACTGCCTGAGAACAGAAAACAACCCAAGGATTTATGATTTCTGTTTGCTCCAATGTCAGATCTATTTTAACCCTCTAGCTTTTACGCTATTGCTGAATCCCCTTGACACTGGCAGCTTGAGTAGATATACAAGGGCAGTCCTTTGGCTGCCTTCTGGGGGCTGCTGCTCTCCAAGCTGGCAGGACGCACATCCCCAACACATTGCTCTTGGAAGACTCTTCACAAACTATGCCTCTGTCCTGAAGACAAGCACCAAGTACCGTAAATTTTGTAAAAAATAAATGGAATGAATCCCTAGAAACAAAGGAAAGAAAGCAGGAAGGAGTTTAGGGAAGTTAAGTCAAGGTCACCCACCAATTTATTTAGATATAAGGCCACTGAGATGTGTGATGGGCAATGGCTCTGGGTTATCCCAGTTTTCACCCTCCAGGATGCAGGAGGTTTGCAAGGAAGACTGGCTGCCCTCTGGGGCAATGTCCCCTTTCCCTGCTACCCCTCTTCTCTTTCCCTTTACCTTGAGGTTTTGCCTTAGCCCAGACCCTCTTGGCTTAAAATTATCCCTGCAATGTGTTATTTGGTTCCTGTGTCCTGAGCATCCCGTGGGCACCACCTGCTTTTGCTCCACTTCCTGCGAGGTCTGTACCATGATCTGCACAGAGGCAGAAGGCTGCAGAGGGGGAAGTGTGGAAAGATTCCTTCCTTAACCCTGCCTGTCCCAGCTGTGGTTTGTGCACTTCAACCCAGAGCGCTGCCTCCAGTCCTTGTCAGCCCACATCATGGACCTGCAGAGGACAAGAGAGGTGAGTGATGGCAGATGCAGCCCGAGCTCCCGTGGTGACACATGCAGGTCCACCCCTATACCCCAGCTTTGGTGGGATGGAGGTGGGTAAGGAGAACCAAGTGTTTGAGGGTCCTCCTGGGCATCCCCTGCTGTGAACTGGGAGCTGGACAGACTGGGAGGTGGATAAACTGCATCTGTTGGTGCCCAGTTCAGTAGGAATTTGTTTAGGCCCTGTGGTATGTGCATGTCTGGATAATTAACCATACAACTTTAATAAAGGAAAGTAATCAAGAATCAAGGGCAAATTTTGAAAGCATGTGTCACAACTTGAAATAGCTGACACCTTGAGCTGTCCTCCTGAAAAAATGGGATAGCCTGAGGAATAAGTAAACACTGTACTGGGTTAACTGTATAAAATGTTGTCTTCCTGGCCTTCAGAAAATGTTTTCCCCTATATGAGTGTATAATATACGAACAGTATGCTCTCCTGCACTGAATTGCCCTTGCTGACCATGGCCACGGGATGAGAGGTGAGGGGGTACAACCCTCCAAAAATCTCAAGGCTGCTCAACTCCCTGGATGAACCGACAGACACAGATTGGGGGACGGACAGTAATACACCAGTTCACATATTGGCTGATATAACTCATATAGTTTTTAAAGACAAGATTCTCCATGCCAGGCTGTCACCATCATGCTGGGAGCAGTCGCCAGCACAAGAGGCAGCTGATGGCAGTGGGGCTGTGGGATGAAGACACACAGCTCCAAGTGCTGGGCATGGCTTTTGGCCAATGCTCTTTTTTACTCCTGGGATGATAATTCCCAGGAGTGAAAAACCTGCAGGAGGAAATCATGCCCTTTAAAGTCTGTCCTCAGGACAGCACTCCTGCCTGCCTTTTGACACCCCCAAAACCTCTTTCTCTTCCAGTCGGGCTTGCGGCACAGCCTGGACCAGCTCTGTGTGGTTATGGAGGTGGCATTTCAGCCTGACCTGGGGGCGGAGGAGGAGGCTTTGCGTGAAGAGTCTCCTCTTTTATCCAGCCGGGTGAACCTAAATAAAGAGGCTATGACATGCAACGAGCTGCTCTGCCTCGTGCCCGAGGGCCCACCAGAGGTAATGAGAAATAACCCTTCCTGACAGACAGAGAATCACCTCCCCGGCACCTTGACTCCAAAACTCGTCCCAGCAGCTGCTGGGGACACCTCCTTTTTCACCAGTAGGAGCACTTGGAAGCCTGGAGGTCCACACACACCTTCTCCAGCCCTGTCACTGCTAGGCAGTTAATACTTTCTGAGCAGCTAACACTTAATCATTAAGGAATTAATGGATTAGGCTTTTCCTTGCTGGTGGCCGGGGGTCCCCGTTTGGAAGCCAACCTCTCCCCGGGGTCTGTGCAGGGACCCAGCACTTGTGTCTGGGCTGGGGATGAGGCATTGCCATGCTCAGCCTTTGTGTCCTCTATGGAGCGTGCCTTCAAAGACTTGTGCCGTGCTGAGCAACAAATGCGTCCTCATTCCTGCTCAGCAAGAAGCTTCAAAACGGATGATTTTGATTTATTTTACAGTTTTCTGCTCGCTGTTACTAAATGAATTTGGTACAGGTGACATCCCTGCTGATTGAAGCTCTCTGGCTGTCTACAGGCAAAAAAAGCGCCAGGAGGCAGTGACAGAGCAGGCAGGTCCCCAAGCAGCCTGGCTTCCCAGCCACCCACTGGCAAGTGGTCATTTCATGTCACTCCCCCGTGGGGACAGTGTGCCAGTACTGCTGACCAGAAGGGGATCTGGAACAGTTATATATGCCATTGGCTCCTGTCCTGTTTCTTTCAGATGAGGGCAGTCCTTGACTGAGGGAGAAAATGGTATTTAGTGTATCATCCACTCTTCCTGCAGGGAGATGCTCTGCTCTGACACCTCTTATGCTTGTTGCAGGTGATGGCCCAGCAGCTCCTGGTGATCTTCAGTGGATGCTACGTCCGGCTCCTGGTCACTGGCCGGCTCCCTCGGGCCATGGCAGGGGGGCACCTGGAGCACAGCAGCGTGCCCTGTCTCTGCCAGTTTATTGAGACCACTGTGCTCAACACACACCAGAGCTGGTTCACAGGCAGGTGACCGGAGGGGAACCGAAAAACATTGAAATAAAAGTTCTCCATACACAACAGCGTGAAGAAGCCGTGGGGCAGAGGAGAGGGCTGTAATCACTCATTCTGGACTTATCCAGATGAATGAGTGGAAATATGACTCTAATAAAGCATGCAAGACACTCACCAGAAAGCTGCTTATCTTTGAGACCGTCTGCCTGCCCACCAGCCTGGTGTGAAGGAGCTGCTCTGGGGGGTCAGAAAACATCCAGGCACAGCCTGGAGCTCCCTTGGGAAATTTCCCAGTGCTCTTATCTGGGGCCCTTGGAGAGCCACAGGGAATACCTGCAGGTGCCAGGCCCACACCTTCAAAACGAAGTATGTGGGCTTTTTTAGTACAAGGAAGACAGGGAAAAATCTGTGCATAGCAGTGTTGTAAATGTGATGTTTGCTCTGGATTATGTTTGTGTCACGTAGCTGTCAGTGAGAGTGAGCTTTGTCCTGTGCCAGATATGGACAATGTCCCAGCCAATGACTTGGCAAACTTTCCAGTTAAGAACCAGCTTGGGATGGTGCTCGGTACCTGCCACTTCTGCTGCCTCCCCTGGGAGGAGGGTGATGGACGTCTTGATGATCCATGAGATGAGGCCTTAAAAAAGGCACTGTGCACTGTGTAGGGCATCCTGGAGCACGGCTCTTCTTAGACTCCCCTTTCTGCTGCATTTTGGGGCAGGCTGATTTCTTTTGGTTTTCCTTTCTCCTCATTGGGTTTGCATACAGCATGTAAGAGGAACCAGCAGTGAGCAGGAGACCTCCGCATTTGCGTGGGAGTCCATGAGGGAATGGAAAATTAAGTGCTGTAAGTGTACAAGAGGTTGTGTGCTCGGGTGGTGCCCATGAATGGAGAGCTGCTGTGTGGTCCAGGAACCGCTGGTATCCTCCTCTGTCCCCAGAGCCAGGCATTTCCATGAAAATCAAGTGACTGCATGAACTGACGTTTACCTGACCACATAACCGCATGGTTTGGTGGTGACAGCTGTCCTAGGAACTGGCAATGGTCAGAATAAAGAATGCTAAGGTCTGTGTCTTCCAGCCTTGCTGTGGCCGAACATGCATGGGAGATTCGGGTCTGTTCTGCAGCTCCCAGCCTGCCCACCCTCCCTCCCTCCTCATCTCCTGCAAAGCCCCGCATTCCCCTGGGCAGGGTTTGTGCTTCTCCTACCTGAACAAAGCTCTGCACAGGACACCTGCCCCACAGAAAGCCAGAAGGGTTTTGAAATCAAGGTCACTAGTTTGAGCACATCATGTACATGCTATCCTTCCACTGAGCATCTCCCCCTCATTGGATATTCTACCAGAAAAGCCTTTGGTACTGAAGGCCAAATATTCACTCAGGGTGGCAGCAAGAGGCTGAGCCCTGGAGACCTGGGAGCTTAGTGCCAGCTCCGCCCGGGGTGCAGGATGACTCTGCCCCCTCCCGTGTTGTTCCGGCCACAGCCAATGGCAAGACAAGGTCCGTCTCTTCCTACAGGAGCAGCAAGGCAAGCCTCAGCAGTGAGCCCTGGTGCTGCCACTGTACCATCCAAAGCATCAGTCTGTTCAAACACTAGTGATAGCAAACCCCTCCCAGGACAAAAACCACCATGGTCCCAAAGAGTCTCTCTTCATTCGTCTTTATTTCTGGTTCAGCTTGGGCTGTCACAGGAAGGGGTCGGGCAGAGTCATCCCCGCACGTGCGGAGTTTACGACTCTGCTGTCATTGCTCTCTGTGACGGTGCGGGGTTTGCTGGAGGGGGAATCTGACTGCGTCCCTGCAGCCCTCTGCTCTGTGCGCGCTGCGCATCATTCCGGGGTGTTGGCTGCCCAGTAAGGACAGCTTTACCAGCTTACTGGGCATGGGGAAGGGGGTTGTACAAAACATCATGGGATTTCCACAGACCTAATCTCTGAGACTCCTTTAGCTCAGGAGCTGATTTTAGCTTCATGGAAATTGTCTGAATGTATACCACTGTCATTGGGAGCACAATTTGGTTTCACAGTATAAAAATCCAATTTGCTGCTAGGATGCAATAGCTCATAGTCTTCCCCTGGCGCTCCATGGCCCAAAAGCGCCAGGAGCATCTGATACACATTGGTGATCTTTTTTTTTTTCTGCCAGCTATAAAATTCTGGTAATGAGAGACCGATCAGGACATTTTCTGTTGTTGTGCTTCTGTGTTGAGAGCAGATACAGGAGGGATTTGCTGATGTTTTCCAATCCCTGGGCTTCAGGATTCCCAGCAAACAGGTTGCCTGGGGAAACCAGTGGGAAGAAAGCTCGTGGCCTTCAGGGGAGGACCACGAGAGCTTTTACCCTCAGGACCTGCAGGGCTGGTCTTGGATGGGGTTGGTGTTCCCAGGAAGTGAGGGTCTTGTCTGGGGGGCTGCTGATACCTCTGTCTTTACATCTGCAAATGCACAAGCATTGGAGAAAAGAGGGGGATTCAGGATTAGCCAAGGGGAAAGGTTATTGCTGAAGGGACAAGGCTGGGGTGTGAACTGGCAAGGTGCTCAGAAACCTCCTGATGGGAACTGTAAGCAACATTAGGTAAGCATGAGGGAGTCAGGCCAGGTTTACAACACAGAGAGCTCTCCAGCAGAGCCCACCTTACTGCAAGGAGGGGATAAAGCTCCGCAGTTTCCAAGCTGTGACCTGGATACCACCGGTGCCTCCAGATCTTCCAGATTTCCCAGCCAGATCTGTCCTGGGCCAGCTTTCCCTGAGGTGCTGCAAAGCTCACAGCTGTGGGCTGCTTGGTGCTAAAGAGAGGTGCAGACCTCTGCTGCCCTTCGCACTGGTGCAGTCCCCTGCAACCACAGCAGCTGAGGGGCCAGTGTGCCTGACCTGCCTGAACAGCGTGGGGCCAGCCCCTCTGCTAGTGCCAACTGAGGCAGCTCCCCTGATAGCCGTTAAACACTCAGCAATTAACTGCATAGAAGGAGCTTAATTTCTTTGCTCAAAGGAGGAGTTTGATTCCTCTCACTAATACACCCAAGTGCCTGCCCTGCTCTTCCCTTTGGGGCCTCTGCAAAGTCCTGGCTTCCATTGCAGGCCAGAAGACTAACGCTCTGCTTTTCTTTCATATACACTTAATTAAAGCATTAGTGAAGGGAGACATCCCCTTTCACTCACCTCATCCTCCCAGTAAGGATCCAGCTGTTATTCTAGGGGAAAGGTGATATTCTGGAGACTTTACAGGACACCCTAGGCATGCAGTGCCCTTTTCTCCCCTCACATGCAGCACATGGGATCAGCAGAGAGCAGATGGCTAAGCCCTGCATCTTCCCTGTGAGTCTCCTGTGACAGCCCTAAGCTCCTGGCAGAGGTAGGAGACCACGGGGCACGACCTGACCCGCGGCAGCTCCCCAGGAGTGTGCTCATGCCTGGGTGCAGCTCTGGGCTTGTTTGCACAAGAGCAACCTGGAGTGACTCAGCCAAACCAGTGAAACTGGTATTGGTGAGGCAGATCTTTCCTATGCTGAGATTCCTCCATTTGCTGTTCAAAACTGATTTCATTTTGACAGCAAGCTTTAACGACTGAGCAGCACGGCCGGGTGATGCAGGAGCAGCTCCCAGGTGAGCCCTCGGTGCTGGGAGCAGTCCCCACGGCTGGGTAGGGATGAGGAGCCAGGAAGGTCCGCACTGTACCCACTGTGCTAAATCGGGTATAAGCGGGAAGGGCAGCTGCTCCTGGGGCATTGCATGAGTGATCTGCAAAGTCATAGTGATTTGCGTGATTTAAATGGTCCAGGAAGGGGCTGGTGAAGATTGGCAGCAAGGACAGAAATCTCTCACTGCCAGCTGGGATGTGTGATGGTGCATTTTGGTATTTAGCAGGGTGCCTGAAATAACAAAGATTGCCCCAGGGACACGTAGCTCTGGGGAAGCCGTGTTTCAGCAGGTTATGTCTGCTCACCCCTCTGATTACCACCAGAGTAAGTCTGTCCTCCCTTCCAAAGGCTGCTATTTGCTCATCCTCTCTGTAAGGGGCTGGAATGCAGCCATGACATTTAAAGGCAAAACCCAGTGAGGGAAGATGAAACAGGAAAGAAAATAAACTTTTACAACTTCTACCTCTTACGGTTCTTCCTCAGGCAAAGCGCCCAGCTCTTGGGAAGATTGTGGTCGCTGGAGCACAGGCAGGGAGGGATGGGCACGCAGCACATCTCCCCTGCGGGCAGGGCAGCAGCTTGCCCGAGGCAGTGGGCAGCAACAAGAGGAGCCCACCCCCTCAGCCTGTGAGCCCAGGCAAGCCCTGGCCCCTCCATCCCCAGCATGGTCGGGGCTGAGGTGTGTGGATGTCCCTGTCCCCAGCGAGCTGCAGACTTACTTTGGTGGCGGCTGTGGGGGGCTGCCTGCGCCGGGCAGGGTGGCGGCTCCTGGTGCTCCCGGCTGCACAGGGTCCCCATCTTCCTGGCCACATAGCGGCAGGCTGGCGGGAAAGGGAAGACCTGTCTGCTCACTGCAGCAATGCAAAACAGCAGCTACCCCGAAAAACCCTCCCTGGAGGGGACCTCTTTGTGAGCTGGGAATCCTCAGAGAGGAGGATCGTCTGGGGGTTGTGCTGGACCTGTGTACGGCCAAAAGTAACAGAGGAAATGGAGGGGACTGGATTTAATGGGCTAAAAGGGAGTTACTGTGTCTGGTGTCCTGGCTGTGTTTCAAACCACTCCAGCACCAGTCTTTCTCCCCCCACAAGCCAAGGCCATAAAATATGCAGAGTATTTACCGTGCAAAAAACCCTCTAAGCTCTCTTGCCTCAAACACGAGGTTTCCTTACCGTTGATAATTACTCAAACCATTTTCTTCTGGGCTCAGCAAAGCTGTCCTTTCCAGCCAGCCTGTCTGTTCCTCTCTCTCCTATCGCAGTCAGCTCTCCAGTGGTTGTATTTCTTTACAGCCTGGCTTCCTCCTTCCTTCCCTCCCGCGGGGATGTCGCTCCAGTAGCACCCGGTCACGCGCGGGGAGGCAGGCTCAGCGCAGCCCTGCCTGCCGGGCGTGGGATCCCTGCACCTCCCGGAACAGAGGAAGCGCTCCCAGCATCGGCTGCAGGCGGTGGCACCAAGGTTTGAGCCAACCATGCCAGAAAAGTGGCTTGGCCTTGGCTGGAGGAGCTGCTGTTGGTGCTTTGTGGCTGATGAAAGAGCTGGGTTTGAGATGTGGGGAGGTAAATCTTGTGCTGCCATTTCGAAGCTGAGCTGGAGAGGAGTGTTGCAGGGTGCACTTTACTTGTATGGAGCAGGGGTGAAGAAAGGGATATTTCCTCTCTTTTCCTGCTGCTGTCTGTACACTGCAGGGACGTGAATGTCCTTCCCTCCCCCAGCCAGACCTTCAAACCGTCTTATAGCATGTCCTATTGTACACAAAGGAAGGTAAGGGTGGCATCCATAGCAGACAAGGCGTAGGCAGTAGCAGTGGCCTTAGTTTCTCCAGGGTCCTTCCCACATACCACCTCCAGAGCACTGCTTGATTTTTGTCCTCGGGGTCACTACAGCCAGTTACTAAAGAAATGCAGGTTTTGTGCATCCTTTGCAAAACTTTGCTGTTGTTCATGGTTGGTACTTATTCCTTAATCTCGAGTCAGGTGAATTCTGAAAGCTGCTGCTTTGCCCTTTGACCAGGGCAACATGTTTCCTACCTCCAAACCAAGCGCTTGCTGATTCAGGCAGGTTGGACTTTGGTTTCGAGGGCCTTGCCTTGGAATTATATAAGGTTGACCAGAGACATGGTTGATGGAGTGCAGGTATTGCATCTCACGGCACTGCAAGTCAGCAGTCTTTGCTGCAGAAGCAAGTGCAAGATCAGAGTGTGAGATGAGAGGAGCTAGTATCACTCCACCCTGCTCTCAGTCTTGTTCTGGTGTTTCACATCAGGAGATTTGAGTAGACTCTCATGCACTGGGCTGAAAACTGCAAAATGCATCATAGAAACCTTTAGTTCAGCTGATGTCCTGTCATGCTGCCGTGCAGTGTTAGTGAAAGGCAAAGGCTTGAACAGACATGAAAAACCACCTGTATTCTAAACCATAGAGGACTTCCCATCACATCAACAGATGCCTTTGAGGCCTGCAGGAGTATGCGATGCAAGATCTGTAAGCGTTTTAAAGACAAATAAATAAAAAAAAGAAACAAACCAAGAAAAAAACCCCAAATCCTGAGTATCCCCTTCCAGACCTCCTAAGCCCCCAAACTCCAGCCCTCTCTGGAGGACCCTCTTTCCATCTCACAGAAGAGCTCACTGGGACAAAGGGAATGATTGCAGCACAGCCATGGGCTTTAACAAATAGTGAAGGTGACTGGAGGAGAAAACTGCTCTTTTGAGGCTTTGCTTTCAATTGTTTGGTTTCCCCCTGAATCCAAAACGAATGTGTTTTGGATGGGTGTTATCCTGTACCAAATGTGCACTGTAGAGCTGACGCCTCCGGTTTGCAGATGCATCCCTCTAGATGGTGCTAAGCTAAAGAGAAAAGGTGGGTTGCAAGAGGCCTCAGAGGAGAGGTTGTCCTGCAGCGCACTGCCTCTGCACTTCTGGCACTGCCTGAGGTCTCCTGGGCTAGGAGAACATCTCAGCTCCCTGCTTGCTCCCAGGGAGGTGCCCATGCATTTGTGCAGGTGCTCTGCTGTGGCGCTCATCATGTTTATTTGCAGCAAATACTTCTCAGGTCCTTCTGCCACTTTGCATTTCCCTTGCTGATGTGTGAGACTCTACAAATGCATCATGACTTTCATCAGTGCATCTTCTCCTGTCTTTGAACTAAATCAGACAAGTTGATTTTTAATGGCAAAAATCCATCTTAGCTCTTTTTTCCACTTCAACCAGTTTTACTGAGCAGCACAACTAAGACTACATCAGCTGAATCCTCTTCTATCTCATGTATCATTAGCCCGAATCTTAACCAAATTCAAGCATAAATAATGTATGATTTATTGGCACGGGCAATCAAGAGATAATTTAGCCTGGCTGCCAGAGAACAGCAAGGATCATTGAGGATTAGCTGTGAAGGGGAGGTGTTTTAGATCAACAGCTGAACAGATTTTACTTTGGACTCACAGATGGGCAGTAAATAAGCTATTGAAAGAGAGCTATTGTTAGAAGAGACCTTTTAAAAAGAGTAGCCACATTCAGGTCTGTTTTTCTTCCCACTAAGTATAAATAGGGGGAGAAAACTCCATTAACCTCAACAGCACTGTGTGGATGTAATGCTGCTGGGAGAGGAGAACCGAGCTCCCCTCCCTGTACCTTGTTCCGCACAGGGAAAAGATGTTCGTATGCACTGATGGTATCAGGGCGCAACCTGCTGTTTTTGGCAGGGCTGCAGAAGACAGCTCTTCTGCACAAGCAGGCTTAGCTCGACTGAAGCTGAGGAGCCTTCAGATCCCATCCAGGGGTGTGACCTCGAGAGCAACCTGAGAAGTAAGTTTTGGTATCAGCCCTGTTCCTGTGCAATTAGGTCTGGCTGCTGCCCCAATATCACCGCTTTCCTCAGTTGTGGAGAGAGGCTGTTACAGATTTTAATTACTCCCAAATCTAGATTTGTTGGCCTGAGCTTTGAATGGGGTTTCTACTGATACAGTGGAGAAAGACTGCTTTTGCCGAGTTTTCCTTCCAAGAATGGCTCAGCTCCATTCTTGATGAGTCCATAGACTGATTAATTGCTCAGGGACAGATTTTCAAGTATTTGAAACCCATAATCTGGGCTGGGCTTTCAGAACAGCTCAGTCCTCTTGTAAGTAGCAAGCTATGGTCATAAGTGCTGAGCACTTTGCAGTTTATATCAGGCTACTCAAGACCATGTTTTCTGTAAAGCACAGCACCCAGTGCTCCAGGATCTTGGGAGAAGCAGGGCAATTAACTGCTGTCATGAGACATGAGCTTTTCTGAAGATGAGACTCCTCAGCCTCTTGATTCTCCTTCTCAAGAAAGGCATGCACCCTTGAAAAAATTTAGTCCTCAAATTAATCCATGGACTGTAGGCAACGTAACATCCATTAAAACCTCTGATGCTGCCCATGACCACAGAACATTAACTTGTGGATTAACTTGGACCTCATCTCTAGCCATCAGTCTGATTTCATTTCAGAGTGTCTCTGCTGTAGCCTCCTCCGTGACCTGTGGGTTCTGCAGATAGACCTGAAGATACCTTTAGCGTGAATGAAACTAGAGCTGTTAAAAGGAGTGATGTGGCCACAGCTAAATGCCCACTTCAGTTTACCTCCATAGTCACAACTTTCCTTGAATACCTACTTGCTTAGGAGGAAATAAGCTGGGTGAGATGGGTTTAGGGGTCTGGTCCAGTTCAGAAGAAAGGAAGGGTGGCATTTAGCACCCAGGGGGATGGGTCACTGCAAATCAGCTGAGCATCCTGACTGGTGCCCTGGAGCAGCAAAGTGGGCTGCAGGGCAGCAAGGAGGCCAAATGCACTTCTGTAAACATGGTGCTGCTCCTGTTTACTTAAGTGCTGAAAAACAACCACAGGCAGACAGATGCACTGTGTTGGAAAACCTCGCTGGCGTCAGGAAGAGTCAAGGCATAAGCAAAATGTCAACAAGTCCAAACAAGGCTTTCCTCCAGAGGCGGCATCTAGGGTTGGAGGGGATCTTGGTGCACAGGAGCCAGTGAGACTCTTGTGATGGCAATTATTTGTGACTATGGATAACAAGACAGGAAAAAGGGGGGGTTTTGAGCCAAAGTCAGCATCTTGTTTTTCCAGATGCTTTGTTCTTGGCATCGGTGGTGGGGAATTCTTGTTGAATCGAATGTTCCTCAGGTGGGATTGGCTCTTGTCACCTTGGTGACCTCTTTGCTGTGGCTTGATGCTCATTTCTGCTGGCAGGCCTGTGCCACTGGCCCAGCCCAGCTCTTCCTCTCCAGCCTGGATGCAGTCACTGCAAAAAGCATCTTTCTGAATAATTGTCCCTGGTATTTGCAAGTGTGATGAGAGATGAAGGTGACTGCAAGACTTCCATGACAAAACACTCCCAAAATTGTTTACTTGTGCCTTTTCCAGCCCTTGGCAAGGTGACATCCTTGCTGAGAGGGAAGAAAGACACCAATATAACTCAGAAATCAATAACCATGACATGGAAAGTGCCCAGCCACCATGGGGAGGGTTTCAGGAGGGTGGAGGGGTTGTAAAAGCCTCAGGGACAGATGGTGACCTTGCTTGTCCCCCTTGGAACAAGGGCAGAAGGGCAGACGGGCGGCAGCAATGCCACCCGACTTTGGCTCATCCTCAGGCACTCTGAGCAAACACTGGCAGCAGAACCAATGGAGGACATCCCTCAGGGTGTATTTCATCTTCTGCTGTTTGCTAATCATTTTAATGGCATGGGAGCCATCACCTGGCCTGGCCTTGCTGCAGTTGTCATTCTTGGCTGGTGTTTCTAGCAATTACTGGCAACCTCTGAAGGAACAGTATTTTGAGATGACTGGCCCACAAAGCACAAGATAAAGATCACTGTCCCCTGCCTCTTCACTGGATGCACATAAATGAGTGAACATGCAAGTCAGAGCTACAAGGACTTCTGTGTGTCTTCTTCAGCAGCCAGCTCTTATGTAGGGCAGCCTTAAAACACAGACAAACAAGGCATACATGTGAAAGAGTGCTCTCAAAGCCCTGCTGAAACTGGATATATCTGCTTCCTTCTTATCCTCACAGCCAGATACCTGTCAGAAAGGCTGTTATGGGACCCAATTTTCTCTTGAGAAATGCTATTTGGTTGCCTCTTGCCATTTTGGTGTCCTCAGAGGGCTTGTGTAGAGACTGTTCAGCCTTTTGATGTTGCATCTTCCTGACCACCCACTTTCCTCTTTCCTCTGCCTTTCTGGGCGACTGGCACATCGGTCCCCTTCCTCTGGCCCCTAGGTCACCACTAGGACTTCAAGGATTTTTTGGGATTGCTGGTAGTGCTTCAGAGTCTTTCACCCATTAAATAGCAGAGTATTCAATACTAATATTTGATGTATTTTTTAATGTATACAGCCTTTATTTTGTGCTGTATTCCTGCCTCATTACTAGGTAGCTGGTGAGAATTAAGCTTGTTTTTTTTTTCTCTGAAGACTGGAACAAGAAGGGTGGCTAATACTGTAGCTTTCCATGTGGCTCTTGATGTTTCCTTTTCTTTTCCTCTTAGTTTTGATGAATGCAGATAACTTTTTTTTGGTGTCTCTCCTAACTCTTCCTTCCTACATCTCAGTTTGCATCTCAGCATTTGAGTTTATCATTTACTATTATTTGAGTTAAATATTTGTGCCAACTCTCTTACACAGTATTTACCCATATATCCTCATTTCTAGGTGTTGTATTGCTCATTCTGATTTTCTGAAAGACTTGTTGCAACTATGCTGGTTCTTCATAACACTTTCTATTTTTCTGCATGGGGAGGGTTTGCTATTGTGCCTTTATTTTTCTTTTACGAGCTGCCCACTCTTCTGCTTCTCTTTGATTACTTTCCAGTTTCAGGTTCAGTCAGTTCACGTTATGATCTAAAACTAAAACTGACTGTTCATGTGATCTGAAACAATTTAGAAGTGTAAATTTGCCTTCTCTCTAAAAAGCTGTGGTTGTGTTTTTCACTCGGCGTGGGCATCAGTGCAACCACACCAGTATGTACCAGTCCCCAGGCTGGATTTAGCGGGACGTGGGAGAGTGATGGAGCCGGCTGTCCCTCCATCAGCTGGGTCGGCAGCCGCTGCCTGAAGCACGCCATGGCAGAGTGCGATGCAGATGTTCTTCCTCCCTTCCTGCTGGCATCCGGTTTCACCTATCACCAAGAATGAGAGCTCCTGACTTCAAGAGATAAACTATTTTTGACTAAGGCCAAAAATAGTATCGGGATCCTTAAACATTCAATCAGAAAGTATTAATCCACAATCCTTGGATATTACTGCTATGTTTGTAATGGGTTTCATGTGATGAAGGTTTTTGCTAGGAAGGAACTGCATCTGCGGTTAAATCACGCTACAATATTGCAGGGCAGCCAAATGAGCTAAGTACATTTGGCTCATGACTGAGTATTCAGACTTTTGTTTCTTTTGTGACCCTGGATTAATTTCCAGTGATGAACCATGGCTCATAACGCACAGCAGAGCTTCCAGTAATAAAAAGGAGAGTACAGCAGCAGGATGGAAAGGGAAATGTCTCACCTGATGACACTGCATGTTGTTACGTGGTTGGACCACAGATTTTTTTTCCAGCCTGAAACAATGAGAAAGCTGCATCAGGATCCATCAGTGATAGCAGCAATGAATGGCTGCACTCTTCCTTTGAGCATCTGAAGCTCCTGTGTTATTTTTAGGCCTGGGGCCATCAGTCTGGTGGTTAGGGCACAGGGCAGGCGAGACAGGAGTTGAGGATCCTCTAGGCTGCAAATAGGAAATGCTGGGGCATTCTTGCCAAGACAAGAAATTCCCTCTGGGTTGGGCTGTTGTGTTTAAATAGCCAGAGTGAAACCATTGCTTTGCCTATTAGTCAGGTCTGGGACATGTATAGTCAAGGACTGGGGAAGGTTTAAGTGGTGTGGTGTGCCTTGCTGAGCCCTGCTTCACCCTGCCCCAGAAACTCTGAGCCCCCGGGCTCCCTCCACCACCACAAGGTGCCACAGGGAAATCAGTGCCAAAGAATTTAAGTGCAGGATGGACCAGGGCTGTGCTCGGCTGTTGGCTCAGTTGCTGCTTTTAGCTCAGAAAAAAAAAGCGCCACTCTCTTCCTATTAATAAGCTGCATTGTTTGGTGAATATTGCCCAGCATACCTGGGCATAACGCAGGGCCCGACGCATCAACCTCAGGGTGTGTTTTACTTAAAAATCTTTGTTGTGGTGGGACAATACTAGAAAGCCTCAAGTCATTCGTTGAAGGAGAAAACAACCCACCAAAATTCATACCCATGGGGAATTTTCCACTAGGTGAAGTTTAGATGAAAAATTGATGGGGAAGTCATAGCACTGAGGTCTTTGGTATTTTCCAATCAGATTTTGTTCAGTACCTTGAAAGGGGATGGTGCAAAAACTTGGTCCTTAGCCAGTGTACTTAGTATACTCCTGCTAGTGACAGTAATAAATGTGATTGACTTAAAGGGAACTACATCAGCTTGCAACCACTGATGGTGTGGTCTGTCAGCTTTGGGAGCAAATTAAATAAGAATGGTTGTTACTAACTTAGACAGGGGTGAGATTTTTAAAGCAGGCAAGGGATTTAGCTGTTAACAGTAATGGAACATTTATAGAAAAATTTCTCTGGGCGGCTTTACAAATCAGCCCAGGGTGGCTGTAGGCCAGGCAGTTGACTGCACAGACCTGATGTGACTTTTACTCATAGTAGTTTTAAGTCTCCAGTGTCAGCTCCCTTGACTTTAATATGGCTAGCCTGGATTTACAGCACTGTAAGTGGGGCTGAAATCAAGTTTTCTGTGCCTATTAGAGGGCAAAATTGATGTCTTTGTAAAAAGCCCAGCCAGCCAAAGCTTCTACAATACTGAAATCTCAGGGTGGATGGAGAGTGGGATTTTCGGAAACACCTAGCAGACTTCCAGTGGCACTCATGTTGTGGCTTGTGAGGCTTTGAAAATCACAAAGGTCTGACTGATCTCTCTAAGGCAAGCTGCTTTCAAGTGACACGTTAGCCTTAGCAGAGGAAAGTTAAGTTGATTAAACCACTTTCTAAATTAAGCTGGCCAAATCAACATCCCTTTTTGCACAGGGATGTGGCAGTAGGAGGCAGGTCCTTGAGCAAAGCTGTGGGGCAGAAGCTGATCCTACCCGGATGCAGGTTCAGCATGTGGCGCCATGGAGGGAACCCAGGGCACAGGAGCACCCTCAGCCCCATCACTGGGGATTATGCAGTGCCTGAAACCAAAAGGTTGACTGCAGAAAAGCTGCTTCTTGTCAGATGTTCTGCCTGACTGGAATTGGGAAGTGATAAAAAAATCACAGCTCAGAGGCTCAGAATCATAAAATCATTAAGGTTGGAAAAGACCTTTAAGGTCATCAAGTCCAACCACCACCCCAACACCCCCAGGCCTCCTAAGCCATGCCCTGAAGTGCCACGTCTACATGGGTTTTTTTTTTTGAACACCCCCAGGGATGGTGACTCCACCACCTCTCTGGGCAGCCTGTTCCAGTGCCTGACCTCTCTTTCAGTAAAGACATTTTTCCCAATACCCAATCTAAACCTCCCCGACACAGCTTGAGGCCATTTCCTCTTGTCCTATCACTTGTTACTTGGGAGAAGAGACCGACCCCCACCTTGCTACACCCTCCTTTCAGGCAGTTGCAGAGAGTGATAAGGTCTCCCCTCAGCCTCCTCTTCTCCAGGCTGAGCCCCCCCAGCTCCCTCAGCCGCTCCCCAGCACACTTGTTCTCCAGACCCTTCACCAGCTTCGTTGCCCTTCTCTGGACACGCTCCAGCACCTCAATGTCCTTCTTGTCCTGAGGGGCCCAAAACTGAACACAGGATTTGAGGTGCAGCCTCACCATGCAATGAGATCCCCTACTCTTCATGGGTTGCCTGCCACTTCTTCCAAAAGTGGTAAACTCTCCTTTTTTTTTTTGCATCCCAGCAAAAGCTCCTTGTTCAGCCAGGCCAGTTGTCTTCCCNCAGGAAGTTATCTTCCACACATTCCAAGAACCTCATAGACTGTTTCCTCTCTGCTGTGTTGTATTTCCAGCAGATGTCCAGTAAGTTGAAGTCCCCCATGAGAACAAGGGCTAGTGATTGTGAGACTTCTGCCAGCCGCTTGTAGAATGCTTCATCTACCTCTTCATCCTGGTTGGGTGATCTATAACAGACCCCCAGCAGGATATCTGCCTTGTTGGCCTTCCCCCTCATCCTTACCCATAAGCACTTGTCCTTATTATCACAATTGCTAAGCTCTATATGCAATCAAAGCAGTCCCTAACATACAGAGCCACCCACTGCCTCTCCTTCCTTGCCTATCCCTTCTGAAGAGCTTATAGCCATCCATTGGAGCATTCTGGTCATGAGAGTCATCCAACCATGTCTCGGTGATAGCGACTAAGTGTAGCTATCCCTCTGCACAACGGCTTCCAGCTCCTCCTGTTTGTTGCCCATGATGTGTGCATCGGTGTAGATGCACTGGGCTGGGCTATCAGTTTCACCCCCAACCTTGGCATTCTACCCCATGGCTCTTCTTGAGTGGGCCTGGCTATATCCCCTTCCCCCTTCGAACTGAGTTTAAAGCCCTCTTGATGAGCCCTGCCAACTCACGAGCAAGAATCCTTTACCCCCTTTGAGACAGCTGAACTCCATCTGCTGCCAGCAGGCCCGGTGCCATGTAAACCTCCCCATGATCAAAAAAAAACCCCCCAAATTCCACTGATGGCACCAGCCTCTGAACCACATGTTAATCAGGTGAGTTTTCCTTTGAAGAGATTTCACTTGGACTCTGGATAAGCAGCAAAGGTGCTGAGTGTGGCCATGGAGATGAGGACTGATGCTTGCCTGCTCTGTGCTGTGTGCAGTCACTCATCTGTTTGCAAATGCTAAGAGTGCAATGCTGCACATGGAGGTGACGATGGGTCTTGGAAAAGGGGTGGTCAAAGTGACTTGTGATGCTTGTCTCAGCTGAATCTTTGTGGTATAAGATTGACCCCAATGCCCAAGCAAACAGGGCCTCTTGTTGCTGCATGAGAAAAGTTGGGCTGGTCAGTAGTCATGCTCTGCTTATCTGAGTCGGGATTAAGTGAGACTCCAATGCATGCATTGGTTATACTTGGTTGCAAGTACAGGGAACACAGTGCTGCTGCTCCAGATCGCTGAGGAGTAAAGTGTTCCTAGGAAAAATGGATTAATAACTATTGAGGGGTGTCATGGTTTAGCCCTGGTCAGCAACCAAGCACCACGCAGCCACTCGCTCACTCCCCACATCCCTGTGGGATGGGGGAAGAGAATCAGAAGAGCAAAGAACAAGGGAGAGGAACAAAACCCAGAAAAACCACGAGTGGTGCAACAACCCGACACCGTTAGCCCCCGAGCTGCAACTACTGCCTGCCCCAGCCAACCCCTCCTGTTGGGAGGGACCTCAGCAGTGGTGACCTTGCAGGGTCCTGTTTCACCATGCTAGAAGGATGGTCTGCCATTTAAGGCAGCTCAGCAGGGAGGAGCCTGGGGATGATCATTGCCTCCACCTGTGACTGAGGGTGATCATTCCCTACCCCTGTTGCTGAGGGTGATCATTCCCTACCCCTGTTACTGGGGGTGATCATTCCCTACACCTGTGAGGGGGGGTGGCTAGCCTGACTCTTGCTTCTGGAGTGGGCTTACAAAATCAGCTCAGCTAAAGGAGTCTGTGTCTTTCATCCCTGCATACTCCCACCCCCCAGTTAATATACTGGGCAGGACATCATATGATATGGAATATCACTCTGGTCAATCTGAATCAGCTCCAATGAAGAAAATCAACTCCATCCCGGCCAAAACCATGACAAGGGGTAATGAGAAGAAGTCAAGCAGAGATTCCCATGCTGAACAGCAGATGCTGTCTCCCTTGGTCTAATCCAGCAAACTAATACAGTAGAAATCTTACCACTAGAGTTAATTGTGGCAAGATGAGTGAAAATACTGAGGTCTGTGTTGTGAGATGTGCCTGTGCTGTCCTGTTTGAGGCTAGGCTGCACTTGGTCTGTCCCAGAACTGTGCTTTATCACCTTGTGATAGATCCTCTTGCTGCCTGAACATTCAGCCTCCCAAGCAAAGGTTTTCATCCAGCCCCTCTTCTCTGCTATCTGATTTCTGTTGTCAAATACAATTTCCCAAGAACCAGCTTCCTAGGAGAGGAAAGAGGGAGTTCAGGGATAAAAGATCTTCAGGAGTCACCCCTATAAGGGACAGATGATGTCTTGCAGGGTAAAGGAATGCCAAAAGGCGTCTGCCATCTGGCACGGTCTGGCAATGCACAAGTCAGTGCAGGACTGGTGCTCTGCAGGTAACTTGAGGACATCCTGCCAGCCGTGCTGAGCTCTTCTTTGTGGAGCCATGCAGCACCCCCACAGAGCCAACCCTCCTTTATAGTCCCCACTCTTCTCCTTCACAATGAGACAAGCAAGACACAGAGGATGTGACAAATCATGTGGGAGGTTTCCTAAATGGGCACAACAGTTGGGTGCCCAGGGAAGGGCAGGAGATGCCAGCTCCACTCCTGGCTCTGTTCTCACTGCACTCTTACGCAAGCAACTTCATTTCTCCATTTCCTTCACATTTGATTAGCTAAGGCATTTTTCTGGGCAGGGACCGTGCTTTATTTTGCTCAGGCAAAGCACCCCCTGTGAGAGAGGCTGGAGGAAGCCAATGGGATAAAAAAATGCAGCACGTTGCAGCTCTTGCCTGGGGCAGTTGTGCAAGGAGCAGCTTGCTCCCAGGGCACATGGGCTCACACTGCCCCACTGCAGGTCTTCATCCATGCCTGTGCAGGATCCCAAGCTCCAGGGTCTCGGAGACCCTGGGGTGCTGCTGCTGCTGCTTCTCACGCATCCCTGCAACCCCCTCCCTGGGACCTGGGTGCTAGCAAGAGGCAACCGGTAGGGCAGGGCTCAGATAGGAGAGGGAAAGAGGGCACAGCTGGGAGTTAAATGGCTGTTGTGGCTTGGGCTGTTACAGGTTTTGTCAAGAGAGGTCTCAAAAAATTATTAATATAATTTTTTTAACATACTAGTAAAGATTAATTGATTACAGGAAAATGTTATTTCCTCCTTGGTATAAATCTTAATAAGTAATTCCCCACAAAGGCAATTAATCATATCCTTCCAGACTTTGGATTATTAAATATATACCTATTAAGAATTACGATCTCATCTGCTTTCATTGTATGTTCAAGCCCATTACTGTAGTTCATAGAAATAACACCAGCTAGCTCATATTTTCCCTTGGCCACCTTATAATATTATTGTTCTTATTCTTCTTTTCTAAGAACCCAACAAAAAAAATATTGAGAAATGGGATACAAAAATGACGAAGTACTGAGGAGATTAAATATTTTTCTGATTAATTTTACCAACACTGTAGCTTCCTGGAGAATGCTTTAGAATTCATTTCCTATGATAGAGGTTTTTTTTTTTAAATTTGCATTCATCCATATTTCTGTTGGTAAAAGCTCTGTACATAACCCATTCCAGCAGCTCTGCTGTATCATGTCCATTGGCACCAGAGGCAAGGTTGCATTAATTCCTAGATAGTATTGAAAATCTGTATTACAAATTACTGTGGCAAGAAGCTACTGCAACATGCTTGAAAGGCAGAGAACTCATCAGTGTGGTTTCCCTCTGCAGATCTGAAGCTGCTGATGTCAGGGAGTGCGGAGTCCTGTGGCTACAGGGGTTTGGGCAATTTGGGCTCCATCCAGGCTTTATCACAGGCTTTCTCTGTGACTGGGAGCAAGACACTCTGAAACTCCTCCCTGTGTTTTGGGGCTGTGGGAGCTGAGGGCTTTTGGTATTCTGCCCATGGTGATTGCAGGGACACAGCTGCGATTTCTTCTTTTCCATTTGCTGTTTCTGAAGTAGAAGCATGCATGCTGCTTCCCCCACTGCATCCCACCTGCAAAGCATTTAAGGCAGTGACACCCTTTTTTAACTACTTCTCTGTGCAACCCCTTGCCCAAAGCTAATCGTGGTTGCGCTGGAAGATGCCAGTTCAAAGAATGAACAGGGAGAGGCTGGAGAAGCACAAATAATTTGTTCCAGGAGTAGAACCAAACCAGCGATGGATGCTGTGAGGGAGCAGGGAGCAGAGCTGCTTTCATCCCCAGATCTTAATTCTGGCATAGCAGAAGGAGGTGACCCAGGAGCACCTGACCGCTGTTGTTACAAACCCACCCAAAAGCACCTTCCTGGGGCAGGGTGGGAGCTCTGGGGAAGCACAGGCGAGGGCTGGTGCAGACATGCTTGGCGGCTGCCAGTGAGATGTGCCTGGAGCATGCATGACGTGGTGGTTTCCTGTGATGCGCTCCAGAAAACAGGTTTTCTTGGAGGATGCTGCTGGGTGGATGTAACCCACGGAGATTTTTCCCTGGTTGCCAGCTGGCAGCATCCTTGTTTACTCTAACTTTGGAAAAGGGAAACAAGTCCTCTGAGCAGCCATGATTGCTGAAATAGCCAGGCCTTTTGGGAAGCTGATGGAATTCGGCAATTCTCTTGTAGCTATGTGGGGGATGAGTTTCCAAGCCTCTTCTTGGTCTGGGTAAGATGTTTTTTCCTTATAAGCAGGTGACCTTATCATAGCCGGTTTGCTTATTGTGAGCAAAGCCAAGTGTCAGAGTGGATGGTCATGTTAGCTGCAATGTTTGGGTCCTTTCTTCCAACTGGCTGCTTGTCTGTGTGCCAAGAGTGAGGGCTGTAGGCAGATAGCTGGAACCAGGCATCTCAAACTGGTTTATTTCCACAGTCTGCTAGACTAATTTCTATTTATATCCCCATTCCAGCACTGAATTCCTGGGCTAGCATGAAAATTTAGCTGTGTTAAATAAAACAGAGACTTAAAAATAGCCCGGGCTACCGGATCTGAGCTCACCACTCTGGAATAGGTTATTCAAGAACTTTACATTTTCAGATAAGCACTTTACTGTTCAAACAGCAGCTTCTACTTGGCTAATCAAAA
Source organism: Anhinga rufa (assembly GCA_013400875.1). Classification (NCBI taxonomy): domain Eukaryota; kingdom Metazoa; phylum Chordata; class Aves; order Suliformes; family Anhingidae; genus Anhinga; species Anhinga rufa. The sequence continues at coordinate 39,456 of VZTV01014506.1, forward strand.
CAGCAATTTGGGAAATGAGGATTATTTGTTAAGTTGAGAAGCAAACAAGCTGGGTTTCATATAGCTCTTGTGCATTAGCAGAAGTACCAGGTTAACGCAACCAGGGGAGAGGGCTGAAGGGAAAACAAGTTCTGTGGGAGCAAAGGTCTGTTCCAGATCTGCTTATGTAAGGAGGCTGCATGCCCTGCATCAGATGTGAGGTACCTGTCTTTCAGCACGCCAAGGACAAAGCCATCCCTTTTAACATTTTTTCCCTTAGGTCTTAGCCCTGAGGGATGATTGGAAAAGAAATATGCCTCCAGTAATCAGTGATACTTCACTAGGCATAATGCTCAGGGATGCTCTCAGTGAGTCATACCAATGCTTTTAAAAAATAAAAGTTGCCATGTGGAGTCACTCCTCGAACAGAGCAAGCCACACGTGCAGTGGCAGGTGATGCATGTGGGACTTCCAGTGCAGGCCAGGTTTATCTGTGTTTCAGGTCCTTATGTGTAGGGAATGGGTGATAAACGCATCCCTGTGTGTTTAGCCTGTGAGGTATCTATTATTAGTCTTACCATTAGAGCACTGAGTGTTGCTGATGCGTTTGTCAGGTCAGGACTACTGTAAGACAGTGTTGATAAGGCTGCACTGTCAGGAGGCTGGAGAGAGAGGAAAAACTCTTCTCCACATAAGTCTATAGCACTTTTCTAGAGCAGCTGGATATGCAAAAAATCAGCCTACTTGGGAAAGGAGGGGGCAGGGAGGGGTGCAGGGAATGCAGGGAAAAGACAAGTACAGTGGGAAAGAGGTGCAGTGGGAGAATGGCGTGTCAGCTCTGTGCAAAGGTGCCACACAATATGTCACTGGTACGGAGTGCCAGCAGATCCTATCAAACCTTTGCAAGTCACCTTTGTGAATGCTGCCAGATGTGTATCTGCAAGGGTACAGTTAAAAGCAGAGATGTGCAGCTGTCCCAGAAGGTTAGCTTTGAACCTCAGTACAAAGGCTGCCCAGCTGTGCTGGTGATATGTGCTCCCTAACATGACTGAGAGTGAGGTGAGGAGAGAGACCAGCACTTCCAAACAGACCATTTGACACCTTTAAAATCCAAAAGAAGGATATGCATTCTCTTCATTTTGACATGAGCAGCTGCTGGGATCTACTCCAAGCACAGAAAGACTTTTTACTTGGAAGCACTGCCACATCCCCAGATCTTCTGGGGGCACCCGGTGCCTCCGTCCGCGGTCCTGGTCCCTCTTCTCTGGGCACTGCAGGCATCATAGTTCCCATGAGCTAGTTTGGTGATGCTGACTCAAGTTAAAACTCAGCCTGCTGTCTCCTCAGTGCTGTTTGCACACAAGTCAATCAACTTCAAATAGCCACCCTATGCTATTAATGGGGTCTTTCTTTTGAGCTGAGTGCATTCCCATTTCCATGGCCCTGAACTCTTAGCACTAACAGGGAAGTTAAAGGCAGGACTGTAGCCCTCCTGGGGTGCAGGGCAGAGCGAAGGGTCAATCAGGTCCTCGGCAGCCCCGTTCACCCACTGGAGGTTGCAAGAGTCCCTGTGAGTTGGGAGGGAGCACAGGCAACTCTGCTCCCTGTGGCAGGCATGTAGGTCACAGGCAGGGTTGGCTGAGTCTGTAGTGCCCTGTCAGCAAGCAGAGGTCCCTGCCCCAAGAGGATTCATCACGTGTGAATCACCAAAGTGAGAAAAACACGTCATCTCCTTCTCACAGCTGTGTGTAAAGCGAGGCATACCAAGAGTGAGTGACCAATTTATGCTCAGGAAGGAAATCGGTGATGAAAGCAGGTGCTCAGTCCTGGTCCTCAGTGAGATGTAGTCTTTTAGACCAACTGTGCTTTTCAAACAGCAGGTTTTCTGGGGGCAAACAAGCAGTGCCTGGGTGTTAATGTGGGTCCTGAATGATATGGCAGTATTTGGGGATGGGGAAAAGACCAAAAATGGACAGGAAAGGAAGGGCAGTCATAAAGTTTCTCAAAAACAAAACTTACAACAGATGCAGGACAATAAAGGCAAATGGAAGAAAAATTTTTCTTGGGTGACATTATCAGGGAATTATCCCTGATTTATATCAGCTAAAGGTTAAAAATCAGGTTTAAGAACTCTACCCAAATTCATACCAGATGAATGATCTTGCACATCAGCATGTCAGACAAGTCATATTCACACCAATATCTAATTGTAATAAAAACGAAAGTTATTTATAGTCATTATTAACGTAATTGATCTGCTGATGAATAGAGTTGCCACTGTCAAGTAACAGGCATGATTTATATCTTACTGTTGAGATTACTAATTGTTTGTGTATCAACCTTTCAGGTATCTCTTGCAAATATTCAGACACCTCTGGCTCATATTAAAACAGGCAGCCAATTAGAGAAACTGAGCCAGTACTGAAAGCCAAACAAAAAAGTATATCAACCTTCTTGGGGTGGTTCCAAATCTCAGCAAAATTAGGAAAATCTTGTGGCTGATGAGGTAAACTCACTAGATAATCCTGACCAGCCCTTTCTACTTGCAAAACTGCATCACTGTAAAAGAGGGAAGAGAGCACAAGGTTTTTGTGGCTGCTGCTGAGTTTGAATGGGCAGATTTTGTGCAGGTCCCTCCCTGCAGCTTTGGCTATGAGAGACGCTTGAGGAAAGCCAAGGTTCACGGTAGAGTTAATCTGTTCGGTGCGAGCTGATATGGTTTTTATGTGATATTAGTGCCAGCATGGTGATAACATGGACTAGGGACAGAGCTGAAATAACCATCAGGAAATTGGTATTTCCCTGCCATGGGGGACTGAGCTCACCTCCCTGCCCAAATGTGGGGCAGGAGCCTCCTCCAGGCAGCCCTGAGTAGGCAGGGAAGCAGGGAGGACTGGTGGAGACGGGTCTTGCAGAGCTCTTCAGGGGTTGCATTCTCCCAGAGATGCTGTTTTGGGAGACAGGATGTCTGTCTTGGGCTCAGTGCTGAATTCAATTTCTTTAAGAGCTTAAAAGTTGAGTGAGAGGAAAATTGAGGGCTGCAGGACTCTCACTGCAGTGCTGGCTCAAGGGCAATATAAATTAATTATGGGTTTTACATAATTTTGCCAAGAAGTTAACATGGGGCATCTGTAGGCACATAACTTTGTGATACATCTTCAAAAATACATTTCAGCCTTCTTGAAACCCTTCCAGTAGGAGGCTCAGTCATGGCAGAGTGGTGACAGGAGGGAAAACAAGAACCCAAAGAAAAGGTTCAGACCTGCCATTTTTGACAGGGTAAGAGTTACTTAATGAAGCCATCACAGCTGGTTGATTGGAAACTATTGCTCAGCTTCCTGGAATGAAGGTGCCTGCTGGAAGAATTCCAGGGCTGAATGCTGGCCATATGGAAGGAAGGGAGGTGTCAGGAGAAGGGCTTTAGGGATGGGCCAGCGGAGCGCTGAATGTGCCAGAGCAAGGGATGGCACTTGGGGCTCCCATGGTGAGGGAGCTTGGTGGCAGAAGCTCCTTTTGTCCCTGGTACATAGATGTCCATGTCCTGAAGCATGGTTTAGGAGACATGGTAGTGTTGGGTTGACAGTTGGACTGGGTGATCCTAGAGGTCTTTTCCAGCCTTAATGATTCTATGATTCTATGAGAGCAACATCGTGTCAAAATCTGGATGTCCCCTACAGCTGGGAGCTCACTTCAGGCTGCAGTGGGGTACCTTTCTGCAGTGTCCTCGTGGGTCCCAGGTGAGATCCATGAAGTGGTTTTGGGTCAACGCCAAGGATGGGCTGGGTGGGATGTCTGGTAAAAGGCTCATTTCTGCCCTTTGACCCCACTCCCCTGACACTAAGCCCTGGCCTTCCGTTTCCATGTCAGAGAGATTTGCTCTTTAGAGAGGTGTGGAAGAGACAAATTTATTAGGAATCATTGCAAGGCCTGTGGGTATTTCTCTGACCGGGTAGATTTCTGGGAAAAGGTGAATGATAAGAGCTGCTAAGGATAACCAGGAAAATAAAGCCTCTTTACAGAAATCCCCCATATGAGCAAACAGAGTCCGGGACGCACAAAACTGTCCTGCAGAGTCTTGGGCTTAATCCTTTCTGTACCCAAGTGACTAATATGCCCTTTGAGCAGTGAGCAGCATGATGGTGATGAAGATACAACAGGTCCTGACCCAGAGGTGCCTTCCAGTGTCATGCTGCAGAGAGAATGAGAAAGCAAAGAAACCAGAACAAGTGACAAAGTGAGTAATTTGCCCAGGAGGATGCTGCCTGAGTAAGCAGAGTCAGTCATTTCAGGATTCAGAGTGCTGAAAAGCCCTTTCTCGTGTGGTTATCTTGAAGGTCACAATGGCACGATGTGCTGGGAAGCAGTCCCAAGGCTCGGTGATGAACCTAACCTCAGAACAACAATCATGCATTGTTTGTTAAATTTCCCCTCTACCTAATTTTTTATTTCCTGATTAAGCTTTGGCCCCTGTACCTGTTCTCTGTGAACTTGCAACCGAGAGAGCTGAAGAAGGGATTGGGGACTTTTTCTGGGACCGCAAAGGTACAAATGACGTTTTAGCTCACTGTTGTTTGCTTTTTTCCAGCCAAAAATATGTTTATAGATGTATATCTGACTGAATGGAAAGATGGGGTGGATTTTTTTTGTTGCTTAATATTTCCATGTGCTTTCTGAAATGATTTAATGGGTGGTTGCTGAACTCATTTGCGGTAAACGGGTAAGAAGCGTCAGACTCGGAAACTGTCCAATTATGTGACTCTCCCGAGGTCCAGACACTATTGTTTTGGATGCATAAATTAAGTGTCCTTGCACTGATACCCACCAGTACCACCTGTAAAACCTCACCCACTGTATGTGCACTGAGACGTCTGCTGGGAAGTGGGTACAAGACCAAATGCAAGAAATTCTGGGCCTGGTACAAACCTTCTGCTGTTGGTGTCAGCAAGTCTCAATGCAGCAACAGCACCGCTGCTGAAAGCAGCAGCGTAGCCTCCACAGCTGGTGGAAGGACAGAGACTTCAGCCCTGCTGCCAGCTGGCTGGTGGAGGTACTTCCCAAAGGGCTGTAAAGTCAACCTGGCAACAGAATGCTCTCAGTAAAACGTAGGCAGGAGCCTGATGAGCTGCTTTGATTTTGGAAGTTTTCCAGCCCATTTTTTCAAATGATTGATTTCTTTTTCCCCTACCTTGGCTCAGAACTGGTTAGAAAAATAAGTAAAAGTTGGAGAAATTTCAGCATTGGCCTGTCATTCTAACCTTATCCCATATTTTCTCTACCAGTGACCTGCAGGTCCTGTCCCAGGGGAATATGCAGCTCCGTATATTCACCCTGTCAGAAACATCATAATATATTGGAGAATCTTCTGTTCATCTGAGGTGTGAAATATAATTACCTCTGCTAGGCATTGCAAGGATTTAAAATTATCAGTTCTCATGAAATCTCTACAACAGGAGCTGAGCCTTATCTCCTTCCAGTGTGCTGACAACACAGTCCACGTAGCCTTCTTCCCACTTATTTGTTAGGAATTTGCTTGTCACTTAATTGACTCAGTTCCTGCTCTCCTGTCACACAGTGCAGAGCAATACCCTCTCAGCTAAATGTTCGTTAGAGAGTGAAAGTCCAGTCCTGCTAGGTGCCTCCCTCTTGTTTGTTCTAAACTTACAGCAGAAAGTCCACACCCAAAATAGAAACTAGGGTACACTCAGTCTGGTGGGACTACTCTTATTTCTGAGCTTGACTGTGGCTTCAGGACCATTCAAACTATTAAACCTCTTGGCTGAAGCTCTGAGCCCCAATATCAAAATAGTGGTGATTTCACTGTACTTTAAAAACAGAGGGAAGGCAGGTGCCTCCACCAAGCTGGATAAGATTTAGGTTGCAGTTATTTAACGTTTACAGCAAAAGGTTGCCACTGGGTTAGAGACTGTGAACAGCTGACTTCTTTTGCTGAACCAGGTCACATTAGACATTTGCCCTTGGCCCTGGGAAAGGCTCAGCATGCAGCCTCTGGGAACACAGCGAGGTCCATAGGCAACTGCCTGAGTTGCCCCATCAGCTGGCCCTGGGCAGAGCCATGCTTATATGGAGCAACTGGGAAAGGGAAACCCAAACCCTCTCCACCTGCTGAACTCATCCCTCACCTGGCGGTGGGTGGAGAGCATTGGGTACAAAACAGGCCAAAACAGGCTGGAGGGGTATAAATTTGTAGAGGTTTCTCTTTTGCAGTACTCAGAGATGTTTCTGTGAGTGTGGCTGTGGTGGTATGCTGTGGATGTCAAATGATGCTGGAGTTAAGTGGCTTCTCCATGGGACCATCTTCTACTGCATGCAGCAAGAGCATAAGGGCTCCCAGATGTCTGTTTTGAAGCAACTCTGTAAGGTTTTGTGTTTGAGTGTAACTCTGATGTTCCTTAGATATACATCTATATCCTTGAAGGATGGGGAGGCAATGTGGGTGTCGGCAGGAGTTCACAGCATGCTCCAAATGAAGAGCCATGCCCTGGCTCACGTCCATACCCACGCAGTTCCTCAGAGATACTTGACTCACCAGTTTCTAGTACCTCCAAGCAGGGACCTCTTCCCTTCCCCCTTATGTCAGAGAACCAGCCAGCTCTTAGTACAACAGGAACATTCTTAGGAGACACTTAAGGGCCTTCTATAAAGCACATATCTGCTACACGGAGCCAGCAGGACAGCCAGCCTGTCCTTGTGCTGCTTGTGTTTTGTTCCCAGCAGAAGTTAGGGCTACTAGATTTGAAGGTCTCCTTCCCATTGATGTCTGCAGGACCTGCTGCAACAAGACAGCCCTGTGCTGTGGGTTTTGCCCTTTCCCCCTGAGCTCTGCTGAGGGAGGCTGCTGGGATGGATATCCCAGGTGCAAAAAGAATACCACTGTGGAGGAGCTCATTGTATTGGAATGGAGAAATACCCGGAAAAAGAGCATCCAGTCAGAAGCCCTGTATCTTGGCTGCTGTGCCCTGTTCCTAGTCCTTAACACCACACTCATGGTGGTCGGGAATACTGTGAATAGCGTTAGCTCTGTTACACCTACAGATGTAACCCTGCTGGGGGCAGAAACACATATAATTTGTGCAGCAGGTTGATCTACACTGCCTCTTGCCCTTGGTGAAACAACAGAGTTTCTTCCCCATTACAGCACATGCTGCATGGGACTTCTAGGAGAAATGAATCATCTTGAAGCAAACAAAACCAACATAATACACCAATTTTGTAGAAGACAAGGAAATGCGAGGTTGTGGGACAGAGCCCTGAAAAACAAGACAGCTTCAAACCACCTCAAGGTGTGTCTAGCCCCTGCCTAAACACAAAGCTGGGACCTCATAGGAGTGGGATTGAACAGGTCTTGCCTCAGGTCTTTCAAATACACATTGCTAATAGCTGTCTTGCAGAGACCTTGGCGTTGGTCCTGAGGAGGTGGGGAGAATTTTGGGGACACGGAGACCTGCTGGTGAGGAGCAGGGCCGGCCGGCTCACCACTGGTTTCCGTTTCCTTGTTCTGGCTCTGACTGGAAGTTGCGCTGCTGAAAAACAACATGGTAAAGGCCTATGCTCACCCCCATTTAACTCTGCTGAGAAGAGTGTGGTTGCATCAGAAATTAGCCTGGCACAAGGTTTTATTTTATTTTTAGCCTGACTGGAAGTAGAAAGCAAGAGAAATTTTGTAATTGAGCAATTTCCAGACTTGTTTTGCAAACTCTAGAAGATTCTGCTGCTCAGGTAAACATGCAAAGTGACCAAAACTTTACACCTCTTCATCATTTTCCATCACCTCTGTCTACCTTTAGCCACAGCAGAAAAAGATGAAAGGCTAAGGCAGTCATTTGGGATTTAGGTGGCTGGCATGGAAATAACAAATTTGCCACAGTCTGGGTGAAGGGCCGAGTCTGAGCCCCTATGTCCCTCCATCCCTTGGCTGCATCCATGACAGAAGATGCAGGAACGCCCTCAGATTGGGAAGGTCTCAGGTACTCTGGGAGTGGCAGCTTTGTAAATGCAGCTATAAATAACTGACATGCTTATGGCGTAAGCAAGACAAGTTTGAGCCTTTACAGTGAGCATGTGGCTGTGGCTTGACAATAAAGCTGACATGTTGAGAAATAATTCTCCCAGTTAAGCCACAGCCAGGAAATTCTCTCAATTAGAGAAATATCCTTTCCATTACAAGATACACGCACCGTCCACTTGACTCAGGACTCTCTTAATCCAAGTGGCCATGCCCCACTCGCAAACATCTGTAAGGAACGTTTAATTTTGGAACTGAGATGCCCAGAGGCTGTGGGCAGTGAAATGTCAGTTGGGATGCTGTTTGTAGGCAGCAACAAGGCTGCTTTGGTCTTCTGCTGACTTTGGTGGTTTGCAACCAGATCTGGCAGTGACTAGCTTGGGTGTTTGCTGTTTCAGTGAACATCCTTGTCAACCACTGCCTCTTTTGGTGTGATGGTCCAGGTGGTACCATGTAGCAGGATGCAAAGAAAAAAGCCCATCCTAATAAGTCTCAAAACTTTTTATTAAGTTCTTGAATTTTTTTTTTTTTATATCTCCACCATGATTCAGAGCTTGTTGGTCTTCTGCTGCTCTTGCACCATGGACCTGCCCCTGATTTACACCAATACCAATAGAAGAAGAATCAAACCCATAGTTCTCTTGCTTTCTTTCCCCAACCTGCTTTTTCAGCTATGTCTCTGCAAAAGTAACAGCTTCTTCCATCTTCTGTGCTAGACTGTCCTGGGGACACCCTCCTCCACATGCTGGTAGACCTGCCTGAGGGTGAGATGCTGCTTTCTTGCTCTACAGCTCCAAAGTGCCCAGTTATGTTCCTGCGCTACCTCTGTGGTGGCCATCTGAAAGGGAACTGGGGTTGTGCTGGGATAAAGCTCCTAGACCACGCTCAGCTTCATTACTGTGAACTTTGGGTAAATTTTTTCTGACTGTTCCCCTTCTCACCCTTCCCTTCAGCTGTAAAGGCCAGTGTTTCTGGCTTTAGCCAACTGGCCCACCTGCATTTTCTTCCCATATTTTAACCATTTCTGCTTCCCTGTCTTTTGTAAGCCCTGCTCGTAGCTGTTCCCTGCAGAGCCTGGGCAGAAGGTGCCGGGGCCAGAGCCTCTCCCAGCCTGGAGAACGAGGCTGTTCGCTGGTATTGCCTTCGGTTGCACAGTGATGGGACCAGCCCAGTCCTGGTGAGAGCCGTGCAGTGCTGGTGCTCCTCTCTCTGCTGGGTTTGGCTTGGCCTCCCATGCTATCACATCTTGCTCTGCCTGTTCCCAGTGAAGCTGGCTTGTTTTTTCTTTTCTTTGTAAAAACAACTTCAAAGTCACTCCAAAAAGTACAGTTGGTTGTAACCTCTCTGCAGTCCTGGCAACTGAAAACAAAGCTGCTGGCGTGGCCTCTCTGTGCTGGCGGTTGTCGTGCACATAGAGGGTGGTAGCTTCCAAAAAGCAGGTGTGGGTGCCACTGAGAAAGCTTTCCCTGCCTGTCTTGGGATGCTTCTGGTGATGTTTCATGTCAAGGATTTGCCATCCTACAGTTCCTCCTCTCCAGCTGGCACATAGAAAGCCATCAAGGTTGAACCCCAATAGATGCAAGTATCTCAGATGGGCAAAGGAGATCTTGGTTATTGAGTGGAAACAGGCATTTGGAAATGCAATTTGTAATGTAAGCAAAGTATAAAACTACAAAGCCCTAGGCTGCATTGTCTGGCTTTCACAAAATTCCCTATTCTTATTGTTTCCATTTACTGGGATATGCCTATGTATCTCCAAGGAAAGAAATCTCTCTTTGTTTTTACTTACTGGGTGCCCTGTCTCTATAGAATGTATAAAAATACATCTTCCAATTTTCTTCTGAAGGAAAGACAATACCTTCAAATACTTGCACTGAATAGCTTACACTTTGCGGACCCCAAGCTGTAGAACAGGTGGGTGGAGGGAATGTTTGCCAGTGCCTTCCCCTGAAATACACTTTTCTGCACAGAATAAAATGAAGTTAATTTCTTGGGTCCCACGCGAGTCTCCTTTCCATGCTTAGAAAACATGCAATAATCTTGAATTGCACAAACTCTACCTGCCTTGTCAGAAATAAAAGCACCAGTTTGCTATGAGAGGGCAAATGGATTTCTGCAGTACAGCTGTGTACTCCTGCAGATTGGAAATGCTCTACAAATATTAGCCCAAGTAACTATTCTCTCACTTATTTCACTGTAGCTTTCTTACATGGTTTCAGTCACTTATCTAGGGTGCAGAAACACTTATTCACATAGCCATCCACACCACACAAATAGCAGCTCTCTGTTGGGAAAAGGCTAGCTGAGATCTAGACAGGTTTGGAGGTGACTTGTTGATCCCAAAATTAAAATTAAGCCTGACTTCAATGCTTTGTCCATCTGCTGGCAGAAACTGAATGCAAAGCACTCCCAGAAGTGGAAATGGGAAGCTCTGATTTGGTACCGTTTCACACTTGTTTTGCACAAATGTGTTTCTTCCAAAGGGTATGCAGCAGTGCAAAACCAGTCTCAGCTCCTGACAGTAAAAAGTTTAGCCATCCCTGCTTCCATAAAACCCGTTAGATAAATGAGAACAGAAATACCACTGTAGTCTCCTTACACAGTTTCCCCTGGTGCTGTGTAGATAGAGTGAAGGTCTTCAGGACTGGATCTCTGTTTCTGTAATCAACCCTTCAGCATCTTTCCCTCCTTTCTGAAGACAGTTCTTCAGGGGTTATCTCCACTTTTCCCTCCAGGCTGGTGAAGGAGCAGAGCTGTGTTCTCATAGTCCCAATCCTGGAGTGTTCCACCACCTTCTCACTCAATCAGCGGTGAACGGAGTGATGACAGGAAACCCAGAGAGGCTCTCAGCTGGAGATCTTTGCACGGTGGTTTCTCGCTCTGTGGTGAGGGCGGGTGCGGACGTGGAGACTATTCACACGGCAGCAGGTGCTAGAGTACGAGCTCCTAAAACCATTGCATGGTTGGTACAGTTAACTGCTTTGTTTTCCCTTCTTACCCACAAAAACAAGTGTGAGTGCTGATTCTTTTAAGCTCAGTGGGTGGGTTTGTCAGCTTTCACAAGGACAAGGTGTGAAGCAGATTTTCTCAGGGTCTCAGATCAGCGTTTCAGGCATTCAGTGTCTGCAAGCTGGACTTTGCACTCCAAATTCTGGCTTCCTTTTACATTTTTACTTTTTAAAAACGAGCCAGACTGTTTTGATCATCTAAGCAGAAGCAGAGAGGGTTTTCTTCTGCCAGGGAACTGGACAGCTGAGCAAATAATGGATTTTTTTTTTTTAAGACTTTTTAAGGTGAGCTTGTGAGAGCTGTCTGCCCACCTTGCTGTAATGCTGAAAACCTAATGTTAGTGCTAGGACTGTCAAGACTAGAGAGATACCACTGCTGATAACAGTATGGAAGTTTTAATAATCAAGGACAAGGGTTTGCTCTCACGCAAGCAGGTGGCAGTTAGCTGAGATTATTCTTCTCCTTTATGACATGATATTCCTTATTTAATTTATATTATAAATAAATAGAAAATCTAAAGCTAAATTCCCCAAAGGGTCATTCAGGGAAACGCTTTGAAAAATTGATGTGTATTTTGTGAATGGTTGGCAAAGGTCACTGGGGGTTTCCTCCACGCGGCACATTGCCCTGCACAAGCACATGCCTAGCCAAACAGGTACCCCTGCGGAAAGTAAAACTGGTATAAATTCAGGCATATTTCACCTGAACACATTCTTCATGTCTGCACACATCTCCTCAACAGTCTGCAATGTGGATAGGAGGGGTTCATGCATTTTCTGGCATTTGAGGAATGAACCTAAATGTTTCCAAGGCTGCATGTGATTCACCTCTTTCGTTCCCAGCCATCCTCACTGCTCTTCCCTGGAAGAAATCCGAATTGGTTTGTTGCCTGTCTGTTCCCAGATGTCCTGGCAATAAGGATCAGTCTTTGATCTAAGATCATCCTCTCATCAGGAGGCCGAGCAGATGCAAAGGTTGGAGGGCTCCTAATGCTGTCTTGTCTTGAGCAACTGCAGGAGGGCTTGGCAATGGCTTGGGAGAAACACAGAGGGACTTTCAGGGCTGGCACAGGTCTGATCTAAATAACTTCATCTCACATAAGCCAGGATCAAGCACCAGATACACCACTGCAAAGTACTGTGGGAAATAATAGCCCCATGTAGCCACCATAGTGTATTTGTGTCCAGATCAATTAGTTTAGAGAGAGGGTGGAAACTGGAGAGCTTCACTTTTCTAAGGAACGTGTCCTTGCCCCTCGGGACCGTCCTGTGGTTGTATGGGATCTCTATCCTGTCTAGTATGGGATTTCTCTCAGGAGCTGGTACTGCCTTCTCATGATGCCCTGCTCAGCGTGCCCCTCCTGAGCTTGCATTTGTTTTCGTTAGACAAGTTTGTTAACCAGCCCTTACAGCCACCTTTACAGGTGCTCTGAATGTTTCCAGACATCTGAAATTTCCAGCTGCTTCAGTGGAGTCAGTTCCCCCTCCTGTTTCAAACTGGTGAATGGCTTGCTTGGGTTCGATTAATTTAGCTGAGGATTAATTAAATTTACTTAAAGCAACATAAGGCTGATTAAATTCCACCAAAGAGCCTCCACACTAGCTGTTGTGACTACTTTTCAACTGATGACCAACACCGAAGCGAGGGCAGTGCAACCCTTGTTACCTCAGCAAGCCCAGAGGCTCTGCGGCTAGAGGTTTTCTTTCAGCCTGCACCCTGCTCTCATCCCTCCCTGGGTGAAACCACATGTGGTACCCAGGCAGGAACCGATGGGTACAGCATTTTTGGAATCACAGTGCAGACACCTTGCCTAGGCAGGTACCCTGAATCTGCTGCAGAGCACTTTCACCCAAGTAAGCTGTGATATTGCCACTCACACTGTCTTCTGTAAGATCTACATGGGATTGTATGTGCATATGTAAGCAATTTGCTAAAACGCTGGGCTTTTCCTTTAAGTTTCTCATTGTTCATTGATGGTTTTCTAATTCCATCAGCACTTCTAAGGATGTTAAAAAAATGACGCAAGGGAAAGCCTGAGGACTTGTACCCTTTCTTGCTTCTTTATCAGGTCTGAAAGGGCTTTTAAAAAATTGTGTTGTCCTTGACTGTTGTAGCAGCCTTCTCCTTTACTCTGGCAATGCAGAAACTGATGGAGAATTCATGAAACTACGACATCTGGCAAGGAGACTTCTGTCAGACTGTTCAAAGTTGTTTGCATTAGTGGTTATTTCACTTTTGCATTTTGTTCAAAGTTCAAGACTGCAATAATTTCACCTGACTGATGATAACACTTAGTGTTAATTAGAACCAGGTAAGATTAAGATTTTTGTATTAATAGCTTATCCATTGAAATTTCAAATTTATGTCAAATAAAACAATCTGTCAAATTCTGCATTGACTTTTTTTTTTTTTGGACGTCAGAGTGCTAGCTTTCAACATTTTTCAGTATTTTTCAATGTTACATTTCAAAATGAAGCTTCAATGTTAGAATTAGATATCTTTTGATTTAAAAAAAAAGATAAAAAGCTTAATTCTCATGAGAACATTTAATCCCCAGAGGAGTGCCCTACTAAATACTTCCCTTAAACACAGTTTCCTCCTCCCTTCCTCCCATTTCTTTTGATTTCTTCTACAGGCCTATGGAGCTTCTCTTCAAGACTCTCTGCCTCCCATCCTTCCCCACTCCTGAATACACCTTCCCTTGCATGAGTCTGGTGGTCTGATTTCTATCAGTATTAATGGCCTTGGGCTCCCTCCTTTTTCTCAGACCTGGAACTTTGTTTTTACCAACAAAATTTATCTTCATCAGAAATATTGACAGATCAGGAGATTCATCCAGGCAGCTCTTATAATTGCTTTTTCCTTTTTGCTCAGTGGCAGGCAGTAGCTTTGTTGCTCAGCAAAATAGTACTGAGTTCAATTGCAAAGCTATATTTAATTTTTTTTTTATAACTAAAGTATTATTGCAGCTAATTTATGAGCTGAGATGAGCATCAGAAGCAGAAGAAAGTGTTGCAGCAGCCCCCTGCTTTTCTTTGGCCACCTGAATTGTTTCAAAAATATGTGCTGGTGTCAAATAGGTGAAGAAATAAAATATTACACCCGCTGAGAGGAATGTGCCTCATGCTGAGCTGTGAGGTTGACTGGAGCATCACAAGTGACTATGAGAAGGAAGGGATAGATAAAGGGCAGGATTTATACAGTCCAGAGTACTTCAGTGTGGCTCTCCCTGTAGTGTTTCACTGGAAGCTGTGGGCAGGTTCCAGAAGCTGTATGGT
>VZTV01014506.1:53893-74454 GCA_013400875.1 Anhinga rufa
CCAAGGGAGGTGAAGGTGATCACAGTAGCAGTGGGTATGGCTGCGGCAGGTAGGGTGATGAGTGTCCTCCTCTGCCTGCATGGCCAGCCCCCTTGTCCTAAAAGGAGAAATAGCTGATTGTTCAACAAAATCTGATTTTCTGAGCCTATGAGGAGCCAAAGAAGGGCCAATAGCTTCTGGGCTCACTGTTTCCAGCCTCCCTCAGCCCCAGAACTCCCTCTCTGCCAGGACTGTTGTCAGTGCTGCTTCAGCTGCTCTGCTTGGCCTCTCATTCCTCTTCCCTTTTGCAGTCCTTTGAGCTGTGAGCGTCTCCCTTGTGTGTGCACCTTTGTTCTGGGGGATGTGCCAGGGAGGGAGAGCTGCTGTTGTTAATTGCTTTGTGCCATAAAGAAGCTCTGAAGGAAAAGGCTCTAATGTGACTTCAGATAAAAGTGACTCAATCATTACAATATGATTTGATCCCCAAGAAACAACCACAACATTAATTTCTGCTCTTTTTGTTCCCACAGAAGGCATCTGTTTGTCTAGAGGGTCCTACATGGACACATGAGTGAAAACCAAGTTGTTTGTAACTTTGTCCCCACACATAGTGTTCTTCTGCCTGGACATTATCAGGTGACTGTTGGAAACCAAAAGAGTTTGCATTGCTAGTTACTACAAAGTTTGCTTTTATATTTTCTTTTCACCTAAGCAGAGGGGGCTTCTTTGAGAAGTGTCTGAGGATGGTCTGCTCTCCCCCCTGGGATGTGCCCTTGGCAAGAGGGCCTCTGTGCTTGGTCACCTGCCTGCAGGCAAGTGGCACCAACTAGGTGTGACAGAGAGGGCATTGAGCAACACACTTGCCATTAACATTTCAAACATTTCATAGCTCAGCTGGAAACCACTGCCTTAAAATGCCTGACCTGTGGTTTAGCTGTGGGGATGGTTTTACTCAGCCTTTTCCTAGCGGTTTCCTCTTGCTAGCAACTGCTCCTGGTTCAGACCAAAACTGCTGTTATATCCAGCCTGTCCTGCAGGGCCGAGGAAATTATTTCACATGTAACAAGATGACTTAATTTAATTTTTCTTGGTCTGCATAGCATCCAGCTCCATCAGCTTTCTCTTAGCCCTAGAGCTGATGGATGGCCAAGTTGCACTTCCTGCCGTACCTCTCCCTCTGTAATGACTCCTGTCCCTTTGCTGTGGGTAACTATGAGGGCACTGTGTTTCCCACATTTCATTCACAAGTTTGACCAGTCCAGTAAAATTCAGTCAATCCTGGCCAGACTAACCGACTCCTTGACTAGAAAGTCTTTCAGGTTATGCTATTCTTCTTCATCCAAGCCCCTGGCAGCATGCAGAGACAATTATGGTAAGGATGACTGTGGCTCAGATTCACCTCTTCCCCGCTCTCTGCAGTGTTTATGAGTTTGCCAGGTCTCTGCTCTGATGCCAGGTTCCCCTTTCCATGCTGACTGCCTGGCAGATGCATTTGGGAAGTGAGCAGTTCTGCTTTGGAGGTTTTGCAACTCTGACTCCTTACAGCTGCTCCTTACAGCTTGTTGCTGTTTACTTCCCTGCAGACTGGGACAAGGTACAGCTGCTGTGAGAGCACTGGCCACATGCATGGCTGGCACCCATCCTTGTCTGTAAGCCTTTATTCACGTTATGACTCTTGTACACAAATCATTCCTGGCCCTGGGCTGCAGGATGTACAAGGGACAACTCCCTTCAGCAAATGGGTTACATGAAGTGATAGGTATTGCTAAAAGGTGTCCTTCGTTTCTGTCCTTATTTTAATACAAACATTTAGCAAAATCAAAATGAAGTCTTGAAGCTCTTTGAAGCTGCTGCATTTTCAGTGTCAGGGAATGGGAGCTTTGAGGAAGTTCCACCCTTCCTGCTGTGAATCTCAATGTCAATTAACCAAGTTCCAATCTTTCTCCTATAATTATTCTAGAGCTGAAGACACAGGAAGCCGTACCAGCCATACATTTGTGATAACAGACACTAGTACCTGCCATGCTCTCCCAGACTGCTGTCCCAGGCGTACTGCTCCGGACCCAATACCCTGCCCGGCGTTTCCTCCCAGCCACTAGTTACCAGCTGCTCCTCCTGTGATGTTCTGCTGTTACCACAGGAGTAACATGGTGTGAATATGTGGCTCATGCCTCTGCACTCTGAAATCACTGGCTCAGCTGTGCATGGAGCATGGACCTGCTTGGGAAGACAGCTTATTTCCCAGGAGCGGTCCTGGTGCTGCGAGCTGGCAGCCTATTTGTTGGGCGCAGGCTGGTGCAGCAAAGTGTAAGTTGGTAACAGAGTGCTTGGGATTTTCAAGGGAGACAGAAAGGAGTTAAGCATCCAGGTTCCCTAAGCACTTTAAAAATGCTATTCTGAAAACACAGATTTTTTTTTGCGTTCTTTAGCCACCTGCAGCAAGTCCAAGTCTTGGCCTTAAAACGCCAGGGCTTTTCTTCAGCTTTTGTAGTAGGAGCTCTCTCTTTTTTTCAGCATTAGAAAAGAGAAAATGTTACATGCTACTTTTGTTTGGTTTGTTCTGCTCTACTGGAAGATGTTGCAATTTTGTTCGGCTAAGCAGGGAATATTGTTCCCAGCAGTCATGGTTTAACACTCTTCAATTTCCTCAAAACCCTGTGGACACTTGTGACCAAATGGTGGGAGGAGTCAGTGCTTCAGAGGGCTAATAACAGTGGAAATATCAGAGGTGATGTTGACATCTCAGGGAGGACTATGTAAACATGGCTGAATAGTGCCTCCCGAGGTCCAGACCAAAGTCAACTGACTGAAATTCAGAAGAAAGGGAACAAAGCATCCCCTTGCAAATGTTGAAAGGGGCCTGAGAACCTCAGTGCATGTCCTGCCAATGCCTCTCGGAGATGCCTGTGACAAGGTCAGTGTTGCCATTGCGGTGTTCCCCCAGAGCCTGGATGGTGATGGAGCACCTCCTTGCTTGCATGCTGTCCGTCATGCCTGAGCAGGCCTGGGAAATCCACCCCCTTGTCAATCTGTGGACCTGGTCCAATACCAGCTATTTTACAAGTCTTGGTGTCTCTTAAACACACCCAAGATTTCCCAGTCTGAGATGACTTACTAACACGGCCGTGGCTGCCTGGCTTTGCCACTTATGCAAAAACACCTGGAAACTTCAGGATACTTCTGAATCTTTTGATGTGACACTTCCAAGCCAAGGCAAGGTGGTGCCTCCATTCTGGGAATGAATAACTCCAAATGTTGGAGACCTTTCTGGTCTCGTCGTATTTCCATCCCCATGAAGAAGAAGGTGATAGCTGCCTGCCGCTGGCAACTCAGCATTGTGTCAGGCAGCAGCAATTCGTCCTCCTCTTACCCCAGGGTGTGCTGTGAGCTGTGTACCAGCCTGGGAACCCTTGTACCAAGGGAGAATGGTCCGTGGCCAGCCCTGAATCTTCTGGCATGTCCCTTCTTAGATGGCCTTAGAGGACCTTAGCACAAACCCAGAATATGCACAGCTGCGGGCGAACATCATGGTCTGTCTTCCTCCTTCAGCTAGGATTAAAGGTTAAGAACCAGATGAGTTGTTTTGTAATCTTGTTACAGTAATGACCTCATTACAAGAATTATCACTTCTATCAGACTGTGTTTCTTCCTTTCTTAAGATTCTTCTCTGTTGTGTCCAGATGTTCTGTTTGGGACATGTAAAGTTGCAGCTTTTATTTCTCAGAGACATTGCAGCAGCTGGATGCCTCAGCTCCAAAACCAGCCCATGGCTAGAAGGATTAATAAGAGAACAGACAAGATCATGCCATGACCTAGATCTATATCAGAGATTCCCAGCTGTCCAACTTTGCTTTGCTCTGCAGTCAGCATAGACAGATGACCTTCATGTGTCAGGAGCGCAGCCACATCTCCCAGGATAGTGTTTCTGTCAGGACTGTTCATGGGAAACCTGAGTGTTCTCAGCTCAGCAGTGGGCTGCTGAGGGAACCTCAGCTCACACATATATTCTTCTGCTACCAATTGTTAATTCAAAAAGCCAGAGACCATACAGTTATTCTGTGTAAAGAGGGAAGAAAACTAGTGATTTTTGATGGGAAATGCTGATTTATTGAATGTTTACTGGCAGCTCTTTGATGGTGCTTCCTTCAAGAATGACATGATTCACTGGTCTGGTGGACAGCTCAGGAGCCTGGACTTTGCTAGCTGTGGAGGGCACACCTGATGTTTTGGCATACATCCTTGGGAAAGGACCAGCTCATGTCCTGCTGCCTGGGGAGTCCAGAGACTGGCAGGCATGCGGCCATGGTGCCTGCAAACCCCAGGCTCTGTGTAGTGGTGGATGTTTGACCATATCGGTCATGCAAGCTGTTGTCACATATTCAACATCAACACAGACATCAGTACCTAGAGGGATATTGTTTTAAGGATTAAGGCACTAGATGGGTCTGTAAAGCTCGTTCTTGCTGAGAGGTCTGCACCAGTCACTTGGGGACTCACAACATGAGAGATGTCCTTGATCTCCCCTATTCTTTTCTGATAGAATATTCATCTTTTGCACCAAAGGTGTGGTGCTTGTTCTGTGGAGATATGCAACTGGGCAAAGGGAGCAGGAGAGGCTGGCCATGGTTGAGGGGGGCATCACACTCAGACAGGTCTTCTCATCCCACACAGAAATCTGGGGTCCTTGGCCCCAAAGGATGGAAAGAGGTTATTCCAGAGAGAGGGAGTATGGCTCTGGCCCAGCACCACACTGTAATTATTGTGGTTTGGAAGGCACTCATGTTGCGTCCTCTCAGCGGTTTCATATATCTGCGTCACCTTTGATAGTGGACCTTGATTCCACATGACAACAAACAGAGGCTGAGACCCTGACAAATACAGTTTCTCCATGGCAGAAGGAACAAAGCATACAATTTCTGAATTACCATATCCCTTCAGAGAATATTACTTCAGTGCATTATATAATGTGAAAATAATTTAAATGACACACTAGGAAGCCTCCTCATTTTAAATGTATAATTTTCCCTTGAATTTTCCACTGTTTTTCCTGTTTGAGAAGCTCCAAATATTTGTCTCTGCATATTCTCTTTATCAGTCATTGCTTTGGGCATGCTTATCTGGTTGCCACCCTCCTTCCCTAAACAAGTCCGTTTTTTTACTTATTGGCAAAAACCTAAAATTTTCCATGAGCTTTCTCCGGCAAACTCAACCTTGGGGATCTAAGTCACTGCTTGATTTGAAAGGAACATGGAAATTACGCCACTGGGTATAAACGTCACTGGGACAAGGTAAGGGGCAAGGCAACATTTTGATTACAACATAGTCAGGTCTCTTGCCAGTGCAGGCTTCTCCATTCACCCTTTGCATCTCTCTTTCCTCCCTGGACCTGTCTCCCTGCCTCCCCTTCACCATTATGTCTCTCTGTGGAAAGCGTTTCTGGGAAGGTAGACCTGGGTTTCTATCAGCCTGAAGGGACATGTCCCTCCTTCCTTCCTACCTCTCCTGTCTGCTGGGGAAGAGCCACTGGGCTTCATCTGATATGGGGATTCCTGGCACTGCTGATTTTCATGTCTGAATTCCTCCCAGACGATACTTACAAAGGGGACCTCAAGGAACAATCTGTAAAGTTTTTCATTGACATATGTTGGCATTTGTAAAGCGTTTAGAGAACAGCAGCTGAGTGGAGCTTGGCTTCTGTTTTACTAAAGGACTGAAATAGGAACAGTTGTCTTAATGATGAAAGAATCGATAAAAAACACATGCTTGGTTATTTGGTGCTTCTTTTAATTTAATTACAAAAAAGTTCCCTAAGGAGTACAAGAAATGTGATTTTCCACCTTTATGCCAAAGAAGAACTGAGCTTGAGTCTGTAACCAGCACAGGGAGGAATAGCCACAGGGCAATGCCCCAAGGAATCGAGTCCTTTGCCTGCTCCATCCTGGGGTGGGTGTTAGACTCTTTTTGAGTGAATTTCACTTACTGCATGCAGAATTTTCCCAATTTCTGTTAAAGAAAACCCACTGGCTACATGCAACTTTCCACAGAAGAAAAGCAGATTTCTCTGACATTCTCCAGCAGGATGGAATTAATAGTAGTGCAAGATGTAAAATTAACAAAAGTTGAACAAAAATACTAATTCTAAATCAGCAATTAGTTTATTGGATTTTCAAAGTCCAATAACTTTTTAAGAGAGTATAGTATTATTTCAATTCTTCCATCTGCCACTAGAAATCTGTACCCCTTTAAAAGCACAGTGCAGGTCTTTAATAATTTTGGAACAATTAAGGCTGTAACATACAGTGCTGTACATTTTAATTGCTCATTTGTTGTAGTCCACCATATATCATTGTAGGATGTTTTAAATCTATGCAATTGTAAAGAATAGCTTTAGGAAATCAAAACGTGCCTTTAGCACAGAATTTAAAAAGAAATGTGTGCCACAGAGTATTTAATGTTACACCCAAAGGCATATATAGGGCAGAAATCCTCTGCTCCCATAAACTGACATCCTTTTTTGGTTACTACATGTGTGAAACCCCCCTGTTATTGGTGACATAGTTAACATTAAAGAAACTACAAAACCTCTCAGCTTGGGATTGGAAAAATGCATGTACAGGTCTTCTGAGACATCCTCACCCTAAATGTGTTAAACTTCAGCAGTGCTGCAGAGCTCTGCTAGAATCATGGAGTCAAGCAAATGATGGGACCTTGTGCAGGCAAGAATAGATAGAAATCCTGATGAGATCATATATGCTGCTGAACTGTAGACTTAAGCCCTAAAAGAAAAGTCTTTATTACTTCAGAATGGTGAACTTTATTTGGTGTGTTCTGGAGTAGGACACGAGCATTTTTCCACACAGAGTAGAAACATATTCAAGTTGATCAGAAGTTTCTTCTACCCACCTCTCTCCCTCCTCTAAGTTTCAGTAAAGAACTTCAAGTCACTGCAGGTATAATAAAAACTAAACCCTTTGCTTCAGTGTTGGTAGAAATTTCATTATACACACCTTCAACTGGAAGTGATCCAAGCTGTTGCCTCATGCATAATAGCAGTAATGCAAAAGCCAGACCAAGCCAAGAGAAACTGCTTACTTAATGTGAGTGAACGCTAGGAATGAGTAGACATAAACTTTTTTTTTTAGTAATTCTTGCTTGTACAATGTAGTTTTTAAAATTCCCACCTGTCTTGGAAATTAAACATAAAAAGCTTTCTTTATGATAGATCCTGATTAAGGTTATGGATGTGAGCCTTTGGGTCCCTGACCTGCATCCCTATGTCTGGTCTTTGTGCCTTTGACTCCCTTTCATAGGTGAATCATTGATAGAGCTTCACCAAGAACAGCATTCACATTTATGTTCTCACCTCATCTTCATAGATGCTCTGGATGCAATTTCAGCTGTGCAGTTGATTTTACTTGACCCTGATGGAAAAGTCCCATGTGTTTTGTTTCAGTGCAATTGATCTGGAGACTTGTAAGGGCATTTAGGTTGCTGCAAGTGGCTGTTGGGTATATCTAGCTTGTGTAAGACAGGGGTGTAAGTTACTGAGCAAATGTATGTCCGTCTGCCCATCCATCCTTATTTTTTGAATAGGACATACACAACTGTGTGATATTTGGGTCCAGGCTTGGTTTAGATCTCAGTTCCTGGTCTGATTCTGCTCAGGAGAGTGTTTTTAGCAATCAGATGTTTAAGGTCAGGTGGCTTAATACACTGCTGGAACCCTATGTCGTTCTCTTATACCACCCTTTCGTTTGACTATGGTTTCCTTTCTTTTGCACAAAGCCAAATCGTTCTAGAAAACAAGTAAAAATGCAATTTTGCAACTGTAAACGGAAAATAGGTAGCGAAGTTATGCCCTTTTCATTGTAAGTGTGCTATTTTAAAATAATTTTTGGCCTGACCTGCCTCACATCTGAGAAGCATGGAGTGCAGCTCCTGGTCAAGCACCAGGACGGTGCTGCTGCTTTAGCTGCAGCATTTTGCCACTGCCCTCCTTGTAAGAACATATCCAAAATGGACAGACAGGCCAGAAAATTATTTTATTTAATAGGCGAGTTCTCAGAAAGGAGATTTTGTGCTAAAAAATGAATGCCAGTTCAATCAGTGGTCTGATTTTATTGCTTATTTTGTTTCTGGTTTTAGTATTCTTACTCTTAAATGCTGAATAATACTGCTAAATCCCAGAGAATATGAAAACAAGTAAAATTTTCTATTAAAGCAAATCAAGGCCAACCAATTTGTTTTGCTGTTCCCTGATTGGCTCTGCTGATTGGAGTGGTGTGAGGCTCTCACTAAGTTACAGCCAGCTATTTTCCTCCTCTGTAGGCTTGATTTGGCCAAAACTGGAGAGGTCAAAGTCATGTTAGCTGAAAATCAGATAACCGCTCACCTGGAAGCAGATGAGTAGAGGCTTGAAAAGAACTACTAGGAAGAATACTCAAGCTATGTCAAGAGTTCCCTGTTTTTGATGAGATGGGAGAGGTGCCAATAACTGCCATCAGCTATACTATTCTGAGGAATGATTAATCCCTATGTGGGATGCTGTTTGTAACAGGAAGGGAGAGGCTATGTAGTCTATTGACTGCAAATATTGTACTGTTGAATAGGAAATGTTTCATTCTAAGGTTTCTGCATATAACTTGTCTGAAATAGTTCATACTGTTGCAGACAGTAATGCAACAGGATGGCCCATAGGGCAAGGTGTGCTTGCTGCTACCTACACAGCAGTATTTACGGCGGAGTCATTTAAATAAGCAATGCATAAATGACACTATATGTTGTTTTTTTTTTGTTTCTGAAGCAGGTTAAGTGTGTCTCCAAAATCACGTATGTTGGTTCTGCAGGAGAATACTCAGCAACTGGCAGTGCAAGCTGGCCATAAAGATAGGTGAGACCTTTGAATCAAGAGGGAAAGCGATTGATTTTCCTGGCTTTTAAATTGGAAATTGCATTAGGTTTCTTAGCAATTAGAACACTGGGTCACGTGATCCCATCCAGTTTTAACAGAACACTTGAGGGAAAACCAGTCTCTTTCTGGAACTGATGGAGGAACATTGGGCATCATCCATTACTCTGGCCTCTGACCAAAGGTAAGAACAACCTCTGCTGATCACTTGATTACATCTATGAGAAATGACAGGCAGTTTGCTGTCTAAGAAGGATTTTCTCATTGTGTCACAGAAGACCACAGCTGTTTTGGTTAGCTTTCTCAGGCAGCCTGAACTTCCAGCCAGAAGATTCAACTCAGTGCAGCCTCCCTAAGAATCAGGTTAGACTGACCAAGTGCTTGGTTGTTGGAAAACATTGTTCTGTGCCTGACAGGGAGCCTCTCAGTAGAAATTGAATGACAACAGGCCTTGGGGGCTGCCATACCCCTGTGCATCCAGGGGCTCGTCTCGGGGACAGGAGAGCAAGTGGTTCTTGCTCTGGCATCCTTCAGTAGCTCCAGTCAAAGGCACAAACACTACGACATTAAGAGGCACTTCATGCTCTCTTGGTAGACTCAGATTTGTTCTGGGAAGATTTTGAACTAACAATTGGCATCCAAAGGAGACAGTAGGGAGCAAACCTTCTCTTTGTTCCCTTTAGACCTAAACCACAGCCAACATCCTCCTGTTTACTTCTAAGCGCTTCCAGTGTAATAGCAGGTTGGCACCACTCATTTAATACAGTGTTATGAACTGTTCTGGAGGGGCTGTTGGAGAGTTTTGGCTCCTCCTAGACAAGAAAAGATTTGTGTTGTTTTCAACACTCCTGAGGAAGAGACATTGGCTTTACGGGTTGCCAGGTTTCCATGTGTACATGTGATTTCTTTATTCCCTGCCTCTTCACTCTAGGCCAAAACTGCTCATATTTTGCAACATTCTTGAAGAATAAAACTTCCTGAAGCTGGTCAAAACTGCTCGCCCTCACTCGTCTCTGTCAGGTCTTCTTGGGAGGATTTTGCACTGCTTTTTCATGGTGGCATCAGCTTTAGGAAGCACAGCTCACTGCTGAGAATGGTGGAGTTCAGGACCAGCTGCAGAAAAGCAGCACAAGGGATATTATAAAGGGTGAAGAACTGGAAAGTGGAACTGGAAACTAAACCTGCAAGTCACGAGCCCTCATTGCAAATGGATGAATTCTGTGACCATCTGCTTTGCTTCTGGTTTGGTTATTTCTTACCTTTTTGACTTCTTAGGCTGTGAACAGGTCACTAGTGATAAGTGAAGGAGCTCACCAGGCCCTCTAAATGTGGCTGAAGGTAAGCAAGGGTTGGATGTTTAGCTTATTAGAACCAGGTGTCTACAGAGGTGCCACAGATTTGGCATGCAGCACTGGCAGAATCTTAAGTCATGGGTTGGTGTTCCAAAGTCTTAAGGGTAATCATCTCTCTGGTTTTTGTTGTAGCATTTAACTCAGTGGAAACCTGCAAGAACTGCTGTAAATAATAATAATAATAATAATAATTTGTCATTTCTCTGTTGTGCACAAAGTGAAACCATGTGCTCAGTCTCCAGTGACTCACCCCAAAGGAGAGCAGGCAGGTCCATCTCTCAGCCATCCTTAGGGCTCTCTGGGGCAGAGGACAGGCCTGTATTCCTCTGACCATGCCTCCTGAGCAATGCACTGCCTGGGCAAATATCCCCATCAGTTTTCCTCTAACTGCCCTTGGGGAACTTGCTGGTGCTGCTCTGTGGCTCAGGACCCTGTCTGGTGGTGTGTCACTGAAGCTGCTGTGTCACTGGCTGAAGCTGCAGGAGCAAACCCAAGCTGAGCATATGTCCAGGGTTGCTCACAGCCCTGTGCCTCCAAGTCCTTGTGCTGGAGCTACACCCTGACTGGCAATGGTTGCTGCAGGGCAAGTGGTGGGATATGTGTCCTCAGCAGGACTCACAAGACGTACTGAGTGCTTTAGTCTTTGCTTTCACTGAAACAGAGGAGAAAAAAAAAAGTAAAAATTCCCCAACACTTCATGACTTATCTCTGGTTAATGTTATGAGCCAAATTTGTAATCTCATAATTATTTTTTTTAATGGAACTTCTTTTTAAAGCAGTAGTCTGGGGTGGACACTGTTCTCTGTCTACTGACTGAGGTTTCAGCTCAGCACTTCCACTGCCTTGTGCTGGGCTGACATCCTGCCCATTGCTGGCTGGGACATCCCACTTCTCCATTTCTGCGTGTGGCCCCAACTTCAGCTCCTACTGATGCAGGACTTCCCTGGTGTGGTCTGACTTCATGTGACACCCATCAGTGGCCAGAGGAGTCTGCCAGACTCCTGCGTGTCCACTAGGCAAACCCACTGATGAAAATCATCTGAGAGATTTTTTTGTACCTTCATGTATTCTGCTCCATTTCATTGATGAGATAAGGTGAGGATAAGAGCAAAAATCCCCAGACTTTCCAGGTTTCCCCTAAGCTCCCTTTTCCTACAGCATTGTTTCCACAGAAACATCTCGCAGCAGTGCACTCGGCAAAAAATAGCCAGGAATAATGAAACGAGCATCATGTCCTTTACAAGCCAAAGGCAATTAGGTTTGGTAAATGCAACATGAGACGAGGGAATTATTTATGGTTGTGTAGAAGCTTCAGTCCAGGGAGTAGCTCTATCTTACAGGATTCAAATGAACACAGTAAAAGAAAGAAGATAAATTTGATTGTGACACTTGGTGGTCCCTGCAGGATAGCAGGCTGCTGGAGATGTTATTTGTTGAAGGTCAAAGCAGATGTTAATAATGCTATTCAAAAAGTGGGGGAAAACACTCCCAACTTTACAGCCAATGTCAATGATTTGCTGAGGTTGGAATCGATCCAAAAAAATTGTCACTTTTTGAATTTTTTGGCTATGCATCATTGTTTTAACCAAAATTCCTTTTTGATGACCTCAGAGATATTCTGTGGGAAACTACCTTGTAAAATTCAAAAGGTTTTGAGGTTTTTAAAATTTCTTTGTTTGGTGATACATTTCCCAACTCTTTCTCATATTCTCATTTAATTTTTTATATGTTCGGGGCTCTCAGTTGTAAGGTTCTTCCTCTGACAAATAATGTGAGTTATTTTCTGGCTTCTTGTCAGTGGCAGAAGTATGTGTAAACCTAATAAATTCCTCCTCCGCAGTGTAATATCTTTTTATTCTAGGTTCGCAATGTTTGTTCATTGTCATTCAGTATGAACTGGATGGTGTGGTACCAAAACACAGACATATTTTGAGGGTGCTAATACTGTTATAATTATAAATTTTATTTCTCTGTGGCATGCTAGGTGCTTCTGTGCAGTGGTTTGAAAACATTTATTAAAAGAAAACCATTAACTACAGTTCAGGATCTGATGTTGAATAACGGTTGAATAAAACCTTTTCACCTAGAACAATAATCCTAATGAGACATTGTGATACATTGAATTGGGTATTTTTCATGGGAGCATCATGTTTTAGAATAAAACTTCTGGTTTTGAGATAAGGAAATATTTGTGGGGGAGGCATTTTGAAACATCAACATTGGAAAGGAAATATATTTCTCTAGAAATTACAGAAGTTTTTGTTTCATCTTTTTCAAAGAAAAAAATTATTGGGTGTCCTTATTCAGTGAACTTCTATATTTTTAGTTTTCATCCCACTTTAAAGTAGAAAACCCAAATGTCAGAAATTGCCCTGGGGTGCAGGTTCTGTTTTCGAATGTGGTCAACCAGGACTTTAAGACCACGAGTGTCCTAGTGTTCCCATCATTAAACTTGCTTAGAAAAAAACCCTTACTTTGTAAGAATTCAAACTGTCATTCCCTCCTTGCTTAAAATAGTTTTGCATGTTTGAAGGTTTAATGTTTCAAAGTTGTGAGGACTTTTACCT
This sequence comes from Anhinga rufa, assembly GCA_013400875.1. NCBI lineage: Eukaryota > Metazoa > Chordata > Aves > Suliformes > Anhingidae > Anhinga > Anhinga rufa. The sequence continues at coordinate 66,700 of VZTV01014506.1, forward strand.
GAGGAGTAAATGCAGAAAGAAGTAGATACGTTAGATTTTTTTCCCCTGTATTTTTCAAAGTTGGGTCTGAAAGAGGACAAGCAAACTCTGTAAGCTGCAGTACTTTTAGAGGTGGGGAAAGGACATAGGGTTCCTCAACGCCAGCACAGTGAGGTATTCGCTATCTATTAATGAACATCACATTTTCCCATGCATCAAACTCTGAAATGTCAGGTTTGAACTAAAACAACACAGAAGCAGCCCTGAGGATGTCAGGGAGATTCATAGGTAACTTCCCAGGAGAAAAAGCTGTTCTGTAACTTTGGCTACAGAATTCACCAGGATCCAGCTGTCTCTGCTACCAGAGATGGGGAAACCAGGATCCAGCTGCAGCTGCTTCGCAGGTCCCTGCACTGTGCAAGCGGTGGGTGGCTCATAGGTGAGCACTGCTCTCCACTGTTCTCAGCTTTCCAGTGCTCTGCTCAAGCAAGCAAGTGATCCCAACATCCATGCCACCACACAGGTTTCCAGAGCCTCTTGCTTTTTGTTCGATGAGAAATTGTAGATTTTGGCTGTCTACCTGCAATTCACTTAGATGAGGAGAGGCATCACGGGTGTCAGGCTGCATTTCGAAAGTCTGATCCAATTGCTAACCGCTTTTTTTTTAGCTGAAAGAAGTTGCCCATCTCAAGAAACTGAAAGAAAAACCCCAACAAACTCCAAAAGTAACATAGCAAAATGAAAATGACAGTTTGCTCAGGGACACTGGTCTTGAAGGAGAAGCATGAACTCAAATTCAACTCCTGCTTTTGCTTCGTGTTTATTTTGTAGAGTGGAAGCAGCTTTAATCTCTCTGTGCTTCAGCTCCCAGATCCTGTCCACTGGGTGCCCCATTTTGTTTCTGCCACCCATTTCCATGCATTTCTGTGCTGTGCTTAACCTCATCTCTCCTTCTTTGCCATGGTCAACACATCCCTTTGCATGATTGTCTTGGCTCCAACTTTAACAAACAAGTCCTTAATTTTGCTTAAGACAGTTTAGGCAAGGGAGAGTGTTTGAAAGGGCACACAGGGGTCCTGAATGAGAGGTTCTGGTGATGTCTACAATGCTCAGTCCTCGGGGTCACTGCAGGGAGTCTGTCTGTCTGTCTGTCTGAGCACAAGAGATGAACAGACAGGGCCCCAACATTTTCATGTCCTTGATTTTTTGAGTTTTCTCAGCACGCTTTGTTTATTCAGTGACTCTGAGTCAAAACCCAAACATCCTAGGGATGCATGCCTTGAAATATTTCATCATTTAAAAAAACCAAAACATTTGAGGACAAATTGATAGCAAGGAGCTGCTCAAGGAGAGATCTTATATTAGAACCTCTGTGTGTGAATGCTTGGTCAGTTTAGGCTAAAACCAGACAGAAAACGGGAATCCTTCCCACATCCTCATGTCTCTCACATCTTGATCAGTGCTCTGCTGAGCCTGTCAATTGCCTGTCACTTTTTGCATGTCATTTTTACTGTTGAGGGTCATCAATGTTCTCCTCAGAGCAGTGTTCAGTAGATAGACCTTCTCTGTTGGTCTGTTTTCCATCTCCCCCAGCTGCCAGTGGTACAGAGGTCAGGGCAGATGCTGGAGTGCAGGTGGCTTTTTGCATGGTCCAGAGCCACCAGTCATGCTGTTGTGCAGCCAGCCTTCCAGCAGTCATCTAGGCTTTACTCACTGCATTAGACAGTCTGTTCTGATGCAAATCTTGCCAAAAATAGAGCTTCAGTCCAACATTCAAAACTCCCAAATGAATAACAACCTTAATATCATACTGAACACGTGCAGGATTTATGGCTCTGTCAGACATTATTCAGGTAGTTTCTATTTTAAGGGAGATTGGGCAAATAAAAGATCACCAAGGAAAAAAATACTTCAGACACTTAATTCTGAAGCTTCCTATAAAAAAAATATATACTTGGAAAATTCAGAGCATAGTCTGCATAAAACTCCCAGGGGACAGGAGGTGAGACTGTCCTGCCACAAGCCCCAGCCCTGAAGTCAGGCTCCTCTGTAATGATTTTACCTCTCCTCTCTCTAATGGTGCTCCAAGAAGGCAAATGCTTTCTTCTGATCATGGCATATCAGGAGCAGAGATGCTGCAGGGGCTCCCATTGCACAGGATGCTCTCCTGGGAGCAAGAGCATGGTGTTTACGAGGAAGCACAGTTAATATAGATTTTTCTGTTTGGTTTGGCAGACCACAGCAGATGGGGTGCTAATGGAGCTCTTCTCCCAGATCTCTTGAGTGCAGAAGTTGCCAAGTCTTCCCTTGAGTCAACATATTTACAGGAGGGGATCTTTTGCCACTGTCGTGGTTTAGCCCCAGTCAGCAACCAAGCACCATGCAGCCGCTCGCTCACTCCCCCCACCCCAGTGGGATAGGGGAGAGAATCAGAAGGGCAGAAGTAAGAAAACTTATGGGTTGAGATAAGAACAGTTTAGTAATTAAAATAAAATAGTAATAGTAATAGTAATAGTAATAGTAATAGTAATAGTAATAGTAGTAGTAGTAGTAGTAGTAGTAGTAGGAGTAGGAGTAGTAGTAATAGTAGTAGTAATAATAATAATAATGATGATTATGATGATGATGTAATGAAAAGGAAAACAATGAGAGAGAAAGAGAGAGGCAAAACCCAGGGAAAAAAAAAACAACACATGATGCAACCGTTCACCACTCGCCAACCGACGCCGCCTGTCCCCGAGTCGTGATCGCTGCTTCCCCCGGCCAACTCCCCCCAGTTTATATACTGACCATGATGTCATATGATATGGAATATCCCTTTGGCCAGTTTGGGTCATCTGTCCTGGCTGTTCCCCCTCCCCTCCCAGCTTCTTATGCACCCAGCAGAGCATGAGAGGCTGGAAAATTCCTTGACTTAGTGTAAGCACTACTTAGCAACAACTAAAACATCAGTGTGTTATCAACATTATTCTCATACTAAATCCAAAACACAGCACTGTACCAGCTACAGTGAAGAAAATTAACTCTATCCCAGCCAAAACCAGGACAGCCGCATGACAGCATTTCTTTTCCCATAAGCTGTGTCTAATTCATGGGTCCAAGTGTTTAACTCAGTCATGCCTTGAGATCATACCCAGGTGAAGTCCATCTAGGAATAAATATTGTCTCAAAATGACTGTGGTTCCTTGGGTGGGGTATCTGGATGCTCAGGACAGACAGCAGCAACAGCTGCAGTCTATATTTCTTATTGAGCTGGGTGAGGGGAGCTATGGCCTGATATGAAGTTGTCTGCATTAGCATGAAAGCCTCCTCTCATGCCAGTGGGATTGCATGAGGTCCAGGAGAGGAGTGGGGCTTCTCTCTGCACAATGGCCATGTGTGCATGTGGGCTCCAGCAGCCTGCCCCTCTGGGTAAGGGTGGGTGACATGCAGGCACTCATAATACTCATAGGAATGTTATTTAGGGGACTTCGCATGGCTTTCTTGAACAGCCCCTGGTAATTATTCAGTGGCACATATCTCTCCTTGTTACAACAGTTGTTGAAGGTGGTTTGTGCCAGTAGTTTTTCTCCTTGGAGGCCCTGCCATGGCACAGCAATATGGTCTGACATCTATGGTCTGGCTCTTTAGGGCTACTCCCTACTCAGCTCTGGGGACCAGCAATGGATAACCAGGAGCAAGTGTGTATTGCTAAAAGTAAATCACACCACTTCACTAGATAATAAATGTTTCTTAAAAGTTCACTCACATCCCAAATCAAATCCCAAATCCCAAAGCTGGGACACATATTTATTACTCTAAGAAACTTCAAGTGAGATTAATTGCTGCCCCTGTGACTCCAGTGGTTTTGCAGCAGCCCAGGGGAAATGTCGGGGAAGCCCTGACCTCTGAAGGCCTGCCCTACCTGCAGGCTTTGTGTGGCTGCCTGGCTCCACGTGCCCCCCCACCTGAAGGCTCCTGAGTGGTACTGCTCCCTGTTAACTTGAGCTGGCTCAAAGACATTGCAGCCAGCTGGCATGCTGATGGCTTCCTTGTTGGTGACTCTCTGGAGTAAGAAAGACTGTAAATTGCAGGCCCTAATTAGAGACTTTTGCCCTGCATAGATGATAATAAGTCCAGGACAAAGATGTATGACAGTAATCAAGAACTGGATCAATAACTTCCATCCTAGAGCAGAGAGAGCCCGTATGAATTCAAAGTAAAACCCTCTAGACTGAGAATTTAATGGCTAGAAAAAATTGCTTTTGAAAACTTGTTTGTTTCCTTTTTATATTTTCTCTAATGCAATGTTTCCAGCAAGGGATGGATTCCTTCCTCCAGAGAGGAACATTGCCAACATCGTCTCCTGTTTCCCCATGAAGACAGCCAACAAACTAGGCAGGAGTGCGGGGAGATGCATGAGTGCTTTCCTGAGTGCAGTGTATTGCCCCCAGCAGAGAGTATTTTCCAGTGATAACAGGCGGTCCCAAGGGTACTTGGTGTAAGGACCATGCATGCTACAGAGCCAGTTGGTCCCAGCCCCATCCTGATGCCTGGGAGATGGGCTGGACATTTCCCATTCTGTATTTCCACTGCTGATAACTGACTATCAGGGAAACCAAGTGAACATCCAGCCCCTCTGCTGGGCTTAGAGGAGGCTGGGCTTGGTTTTCCTGGGCTCCTTCACCTGCCTGCTCCTGCTTCTAACTTACAGAATCACAGAATCACAGAACAGTAGGGGTTGGAAGGGACCTCGAGAGATCATCTGGTCCAACGCTCCTGCGTGAGCAGGCACACCCAGAGCAGGGGGCACAGGACTGTGTCCAGGCAGGGTTTGAATGTCTCCAGGGAAGAAGACTCCACAACCTCTCTGGGCAGCCTGGGCCACTGCTCTGATTCTCAACCTCAACTCAACCAATACTTTTTGGTGCCTAGAGGTGGGTGGATGCGCAGCCTGTGCTGCAGAGCAGGGTGACAGCACTGTCCACCACTGACTCAGCCTGTGTAGGAGGGGGAACTCCACAGAGTCTCTGCGAGACCAGCTACATGGGTGGGGACTCTCACTACCAACAACCCCCCCACTGGGCACTAGGGCATAGGGAAGAGGTTAAGGGACAAGTGGGGGACCTTGAAACACCTATCTGATTCCCTTTTCTTTCCCCACTGCAGATTTCCTGTGTGACTCCAGACGAGTCATTTAGTGTCTCCATGGTTCCCCATTTGCAAAGAAAGACTGTCTCATAGGAGTAATACAAGGATAAATATGCTAACGAGCCTGGGATGCTCTCTTGATGTAGACCGACTGAGTCCAGTTAAATCAGTACCTCCTCTGAGTAAACAGCCAGAAGAGGTCCTGATTTTCTGGGAATATATCAGTTATTCCTAAGAAAACAAGTAATATTTTGAGTGACTGCATCAGAGCACACGGTGTTTGGAAGTAATTCTTGATAACTAATTCCATTTGTCACTTATAGGACATTGTAGTTTGGCTGTTTTACAGGGTGTTGCACAAAGGGAAGGCTGTAAGGACAGAGAAAAAGAGTAAATTACAAGTAATATGTTCTCTGATGTAAGCAGTAAATGTTGAGAGCAAGGAGTTCACTTGTGAAGGGGGTGACTTTTGATATCTGTGGTGGGCACAGAAATCTAGTGGCTGGTTCTTCACCACATCCAAATCAGAGCAAACATGCAGGCAGAATAGTAATTACAGGAATAGGAACCTGCCCATGGCTTGGACGTTGGGCTCATGTAGTAGGGGAGAGGGATCCTAAACATCTCAGAAAACTGTGGAAAGCACCAAGGCAGTGCTTAAGCATTTTCATGTGGTTTTGTCAACTGTTGTATTTTCCTGAAGAGGAGGGTGCGGTACAGAGACCCAGACAGAGCCTGTGTTTAGTTGGGGAATTCCTCCCAGGGCAGTGAGACATGCAGGTGGGCTGACAGGGTGGCTAACACCTGCTTTGATCAAGAAGGTGTTAATGAGAACTAATTGACTTCATTAGCCTCTGCCTTGTTCTGCTCCTGCAGTTGTGTGCATTGGAGAGGATGATGAAAATGGGAAAGGGAGGTGGTTATGTTGGGGGTGGGTTGTTGAAAGGCTAGGAGAGGGATCTATGTTAGATGTTTTGATGTGTAGTGGGGCTCAGATGTCTGGATGTGCTGATCCCTGAAGGTATGGAGGGAAACCGAGGTGTAATGTATTACTTGGTGTGGTTGTACGGGAAGCTGAGGGAGCCTGACTGCTTTTGGTCTTATTTATTTATTTATGTTGTATGGATGGATTTATTTATTTATTTATAGCTACTTAGTCAGTTCTGACTCCTTTAAGTACCTGAGTGAAAAAACACTCAAGTAATGCAATAGCTCAGGCTCATGGTTATCTGACGTTTCCTGTTTTCCTGACTCTGAGTTGAGTTTATGCTTTACTTCTGCAGCCAATGACTTTCTTTCATCCCTATCCACATAAGTAATCAATGGTGCTGACTACATCACATTACGTAAGTAATGAATGGTGAGTGAGGAGATGTCATTCTACTGTCTGAGCCTATTGGCATGATTTCTGAAATTCCTTGTAAATCCCTGCTGTGTGAGAGTGCTGCGCTGTGGCAGACAGCAGCCTTCTGCCATGCTTCTCTCTAATGCCTGGAGCATGGCTCTCGGAGAACTGCAGGGTTGGCTCCCAGCTCTCCCTGGCTCTGTGACTGCCTGTCCCAAAATGAATGGGGGGAAAAGAGAAAGAAAATAAGAAATATGTGGTTTTGCCGAAGAGCCAGATTGGAAAGCCCATAAAGGTGAAAAGCGTGACAAGCCAACAATGCTCTGGCTGATCTCTATTTTCTCTCTGTCTCATGGATCAGAGATTAATGGCATGTGAGAATGGGGGGATAGCAGGGTAAAAAGAAATAATACTTGCTCAGTGGTATTTTTTATCAGAGTCTGGAAAGTAGCTGACACTATGACTTACTCATGACCTCTTTGACAAAAGATGTCCTAGTAGCCCCTTTGATGCAGGGCCCTGGTAGGGAGCTCTCTGCTTGCTGGAGGATGACCTCACATGGTGCAGCAAGCCAACCAGCCTGTGGGTTATTGGCATCCATGCTAATTCCTGTGGCTTCAGGACCAGTCTGGTAGCCAAGAAGACATGCAGGTTGGCCACTGTATCCATATGGGAGGGAGGGAGGGAGGGTGTGATTGTGGCTTCTGATGAAGTTTCTTTCATGCGGTACAGGTTGCTGAATGATAAACAACTGGAAACATGAGTGCTGGCACACAACTGTCATGTTCCAAAGCTTTGGCCAAAAAGAAGAACCTGTCCCAGACTAGACTGATTTCATGTCTCCTGTGCTCCAGGTGAGTGCCACAGCCCCAGGCTCAAAGACTGTTCTCATCTTCAAGTTGAAACAGTTGAAAGTGCTTTTACACAGCAGGCAAGGAATTTAAGGAATCTGCCAAAGGAAACTGAAGGAACAAATAGTACCGAGTAGTTTAGAAAGTGATTAGTCTGTTCATGGACCTGTTACTCATGAGTTTAATACTAAAGGGTATAGGTATGGATGTACCCTCTGAAATGATTGCTATGGTGGATGTGGGTGTGGATGCAACAGGATAGGAGGGAAACGAAACACCCCCATGTTCTCCCTAAACAGCATCTTCTGCCACTGTTGCTCAAGAACTGTCCTCAACAGATGGTTGGTCTGATGTTTTAGGATGTTCCCAATGTCTTTAAGGCTCTTCAGTCTTTGATTTATTGGGAGAATGCTCTGTCTGGGTTACTGACTGGCAGCATGGCCTGTTCCA
>VZTV01014511.1:0-12747 GCA_013400875.1 Anhinga rufa
AAAAAAAGTCACATTTCAGCATTTGAGATGGGACACATCTGCACTACGCAAGGGGGGATATGCAAATCTCCTACCTCCCTGCAGCATAGTTTCTTCAGATGGTTGGCAGAGAAGCTGACAAGATAAGCATTGGAAAAATCTCTCAAGCAGTTCTCTCTCATGTAGAGAAGAATTGCATGACCCAGTTGCAGTAGCATCTAAATGAAGCGAGGGAGATAGAAGACTCAATGTGTGACTGCATCCTATGAAGTGGGAACACACTAAGGTGTTCAACAAAAGCAGGTGCAAGGCCCTGCCCCTGGGGAGGAACAACCAGTACATGTTGGGGGCTGCCCTGCTGGGAAGCGGCTCTGCTGAGAAGGCCCTGGCAGTGCTGGTGGGCAGCCAGTGCCCCTGAGCCAGCGCTGGGCCCTCGGGGCCAAGAAGGGCAGCGGTGTCCTGGGCTGCATGGACAGGAGTGTGGGCAGCAGGGCGAGGGAGGCCATCCTGCCCCTCTGCTCTGCCCTGGGGAGGCCGCAGCTGGGGTGCTGTGTCCAGTGCTGGGCCCCCAGTGCCAGAAGGACAGGGAGCTGCTGGAGCAAGGCCAGCGCAGAGCCACAGGGATGCTCAGGGGATGGAGCATCTCCCTGGTGAGGAAAGGCTGAGAGACCTGGGCTTGTTCAGCCTGGAGAAGAGAAGGCTGAGGGGGATCTCCTCAGTGCTGATCAGTATCTGAAGGGCGGGTGTCAGGAGGGTGGGACTGGGCTCTTCTCAGCGGTGCCCGACGACAGGACAAGGGGCACCGGGCACAAGCTGGAACACGGGAAGTTCCACTGAAATCTGAGGCAAAACCCCTTTGCTGTGCGGGTGCCAGAGCAGCGGCCCAGGCTGCCCAGAGAGGCTGTGGAGTCTCCTTCCCTGGAGCCATTCCCACCCCGCCTGGACGCGGTCCTGTGCCCCTGCTCTGGGGGTGCTGCTCACGCAGGGGCTGGACGGGGGCAGCTCCGGAGGGCCCTGCCAGCCCCCGCCATGCTGGGATTCTGTGATTGTCCATTCAATGCTGGGGAAGGGAGACATAGAGATGAAGGAGGTAGAAGAGGAGAGCAGAGGTCTCCTTAATAAGCCTCATACTATTTTAAATTATTTAATTCACAAAACAGCAAACTTGTTCAAATTGACCTGTTTTTAGAAATTGCTACTGATGCAGATTTTATGGACCCCAAACTAAACTGCCTTGTTCTCTATTTGTAAGAGAAATTCAAGAAGTATTTTTCCTCTCGGACTATTTCCACTCCACCCAGTCCATGCCCGAGTTTGGCATACACTAATGCGTTTATTTATCTAGCAAAGAATATCTTTACCCCGTTAAGCAGACTTAAGCAGTGTGTAAATGTAAATTGAGGATCTTTACCACGCAAAGGAATTCCCCGTAGAAACCGTCACTATCTTACCCAGGTAGATCTCTATCAGCTAAAATTGATGTCGTTCAGATGACATATAAACCAGCCTACTGTTTTATGAATGTGATTTTACCTTATTAGAAACAGTGCAACCACAAAACTTCCAGAGATACCATTCCTCCAGCAAGAAAAGGAAAAATCCTATTTAACACTGATATTTATTATGCTAAGGCAAGTTTGTGTCTACTTTTGCATATACTTTCTGCTCATCAGGCTAAGTTCATCCCTATAAACCTTAAGCTGCTGGGCCCCCATGTACACCAAAATCTAGTGTGCACTCTCTCTCGCTCTTTTACAGGGTTACAGAAACAGCAGCCAATTTGAGCCCTTCAAATAAACAGCAAGAGAAACTTGGATACTTCTGTCTAGGGCTGCCGGCACACACTTGCTTCATGATGGCTCACTCAGCACAAACTAATCTAGGATAGATTCAGGTCAACCTGACCTGAAATGGATCTTAATTGAGTTAGTACAACCAGGTCTACAGTATCCCATTGCCATGGTCTGATTCACCCCATTAAAAACAGAATGAAAAAGCCACTAGCAACAAATACTGGCATTATTCTGCTTAAGATTTTTTTTTGAAAACTGGAATCAAGTTCTGTAACTCAGCATAATCTAATACTTAAAGGAACACACATGGATCCAAAGGGTCAGAACACCGTCGCAGTTTACGTACCCATGAGGCAAATTCAGGACCAGGTTGTGTGCAAGCCAGAATTCTTGGAATTAGTTATCAGAATTGTATTGCAGATGTTCTCCCCATAATTCACCTTATTCAAAGATGAAAAAAATATTCTTCTCCTTTTACAGAGGAGTTTCTAAGTCCGTGCCAACTACACACAAATCTCTTGTTGGTGAGATCACATGCCACAGACCATAGCAAGAATAAAAAGAGGAAACCCAGGAGGTTTTTCCCTTGATGGTGGATTGCCACTCCTGGAAGATACTTAATATAAAAAGAATACATTATTAAAACAATACATAATTTAAAAAGCCATCAGTGTTGCTTTATATTTCCAAGCTGGGTACTTTTCTGCTGCGTTGGGTGGCACTGATCACATCTGTATTTTTTTCATATCACAAGGCAGGAAGGTGCCATATAGGAGTCTTACCCACATTAGCATGGAAGGAAAAGCAATAGAACTCCCTAAGAGGGCACAAAGCAGAGAGGAAGGGATGTCCAAAGTAATTCATCACCCTTCCCCCCCACCTCTGCAGGCCTTGCCCCAGAGGAATTCCCATAGAAATTATTGCCAAGTCAGCTGGGATATTCACTGCAAATTTCTCTGCAGGAGAACACTGAGAAGGAATAGCCTTTCCCGGAGATACATTTGCTCATTTACGGTTCCCAAAGTGGTTCATTTAAATATAAATGTTCTCTTGCAAGCGAGCAGGATTTATATTGGAAAAGAGTATATATTCCAGTTTTGCCAACTTCCCTTGGAAAGGAGGACTATATTGTCCACGCAGAGCATTGTTTAATTGCATCAGTTATTTTTCCGTATTATCTCCCACTAAGTGGCTTTTTAAGAATGGTTAGCCTTTTACCCAGTATTATTATACAATTCAGTGATTCCTTTAGTTTTATTTAACAGAAAAGTCAGCTGAAAAGCAGATATCTATAGTGCACTATAAAAGTCCAACACCTTAATTCTGCAAGAAAGACTAAGAATTTTAAGCAAAACCACTTAGAGGTCATAGGCAGAAGCTTTTTACATCCTCAAAGTTTGCTCATAATTCAACATCACATTTTATCAAAAAAAGTAAAGGTCAAATTGCTTCATCAGTTGTAGTCAGTAGCCCAATTTTAATCAATACAAATAATCGGTTTTACTCACTTAGAAATTTATTAACTCTGATCAATAGATTTCATACAACAGCTGCACAAAATCAATGAACAACACTACCTATACAGAACATTGCAAATGTTTGCTCATTAGGAAATGACTGTTTCTTCCTCTTTTCTTTCCAAAAGATAACAATATTGCAAAAGACTGTTTAGCCAAGTATTCTAATGCTAAAGGTGCACCAGTTGTATGTACACAGCAGATTACTGGACACTCCAAATTGAAGGGGAATCAGTTCCAGATGTTTTCCACTGATTAAATTCAGCCCGAGCAAGGTTAAGTAAATGACAAGCAGCTGCTTTTCTTTTTTGCAGTAGTCATGAAAAATACTCTTAGAGTTCTGACTACCTCTAACTGGTAGACACAGGGTGCAGCACCTATTTTCCTAAGTTTTCATGATTAACAGAGACTGTGGACAGTCTTCAGAACAACTAATTCACCTCCAGTCTGTCAGATCTTATGCAGATCAGAATTAACAGGAAGAAGCTCGACAATTAAAAAAAATCTCTCTTTAGAATGTCTCAATTAAGTACAACCCTAAGACACAGCCACTCTCATTGCATGCACTACTTTCTACTAGAGTTAGTAGAAATAAACCAGGAAAATGTTAAAGTGTCACTAGAGCAGATGATGGCTCAGTAAAATACCTGCATCGCCCTAATGACCCATCACTCCATTTCAAACAGGACAGCAAAGTGCATTGGTTCTCAGACATAACGCTCATGAGAACAGCAGACAGAAAAATCTTAGCCAACAATATTTATTCAGGGAACTAAAGGCCAGTCAGCCTGACCTCAGTACTGGAGAAGATCATGGAGCAGTTCACCTTGAGTGAGCTCACCAGGAAGTGCAGGACAACCAGGGGATCCGGCCCAGAGAGCACGGGTTCATGAAAGGCAGGTCCTGCCTGACCAACCTGATCTTCTCCTATGACCAGGTGACCTGCCTGGTGGAAGAGGGAAAGGCTGTGGATGGTGTCTACCTAGGCTGCAGTAAAGCCTTTGACAGTCTCCCACAGCATCCTCCTAGAGAAGCTGGCAGTTCATGGCTTAGACAGGTCCACTCTTCACTGGGTAAAGAACTGGTTGGATGGCCGAGCCCAGAGCACTGTGGTGAACAGAGCTAAATCCAGTTGGCGGCCAGTCACAAGCCATGTTCCCCAGGGATCAGTGTTGGGGCCAGTCTTGTTTAATGTCTTTATTAATTATCTGGTTGAAGGGACTGAGTGCACCTTCAGTAAGTTTGCAGATGACACCAAGCTGGGTGAGAAGGTTGATCTGCTGGAGGGATCTGGACAGGCTGGATCGATGGGCCAAGGCCAATTGTATGAGGTTTAACAAAGCCAAGTGCCGGGTCCTGCACTTGGGTCACAACAACCCCATGCAACGCTGTATGTAGGCTTGGGGAAGAGTGGCTGGAAAGCTGCCTGGTGGAGAAGGACCTGGGGGTGTTGGCTAACAGCCGGATGAACATGAGCCAGCAGTGTGCCCAGGTGGCCAAGAAGGCCACCAGCATCCTGGCCTGTATCAGAAAGCGTGGGCAGCAGGACTAGGGAAGCAATCATCCCCCTGTACTCGGCGCTGGTGAGGCTGCACCTCAAATACTGTGTTCAGTTTTGGGCCCCTCAGTACAAGAAGGACATTGAGGTGCTGGAGCGTGTCCAGAGAAGGGCAAAGATGGGGAAGGGTCTGGAGAACAAGTCTTATGAGGAGCAGCTGATGGAGCTGGGGGTGTTCAGTCTGGAGAAGAGGAGGCTGAGGGGAGACCTTATCACTCTCTACAACTACCTGAAAGGAGGCTGCAGTGAGGTGGGTGTTGGTCTCTTCTCCCATGTAACAAGCAATAGAATAAAAGGAAATGACCTCAGGTTATATCGAGGGGGGTTTATATTGGATATTAGGAAACATTTTTTTACTGAAAGAGTGGTCAGGCATTGGAACAGGCTGCCCAGAGAGGTGGTGGAGTCGCCGTCCCTGCAGGTATTCAAAAAACATGTAAGCATGGCACTCCAGAGCATGGTTTTAGAAGCATGGTGGTGTTGGGTTGGCAGTTGGACTTGATGATCCTAGAGGTCTTTTCGAACTTTAATAATTCTATGATAACAGATGCAGCAGGTATAAATTCAGTTATTCAAGTGTGAAGATTCACAACATAATAGCAAACATGACCACTTTAAATATGAGGATTCCCTAGCTGTCTAGCTAGCCCTCTGAGGAGTTCTTGAGCCTATACCTGCAAAAGATCGCTGACTCCCATGCATCAGTTTTTACCATGTATGGAGGTTCAAACAAAGCTTTATTTCTTAGACTTCTTTTATACTCAGAGTATTTTTTTAACACCTGATAGGATTAAACTGACAGAAAGGTGTAAAAGTCCCTTGTGCATATATTTTTAGGCAGGCTGACAGACCAGATTTTCCATCACAGCACTTACTCTGGGTGGTGCATGGAAGCATTTCCAAAGCACAGAAGTAAAAGCAAAGATTCCCATGGATTTGTGGTTGGGAAAATCTGGAAAGAACACCATGCATCCCTGAATATCAAAATTATTTTCCAAGCGTTGTCTGAGAATGCAAACAGCGTAATATGTAAAGAGACATATTAAGCAAGCTAAAATTGTTTATAAATGGCTAAGACCCGAGTACCTAAACAGGGAGCAAAACCAAAAAAAGAAAACACTTAAAATTTTCTTCTCCATTTTTGAATTAATGATCACTGTTGCATATATGTACACACACACAAGCACCCCCACCCTCCCAAAAAGAACCAGAATTTATTTTACTTCTAATTCTGGAATCTTTTCAGCTTTCCCAGCTGACATACAAGGTAAAATATGTAAAATACATGCTTTTCAAGCCATATTAACTCACATACTCAAAATGAAAAGTGTATTTAAAGGAGTAGTAAAATCATATTTCCTACTCAGCTGTTTAAGTAGAATGAGTTAAAAAGAGCCTTTTTATTTAACACTGTGTCCTGATCTCCCACAATAATATTTTGTTATTCCCATCAGAAAGAACAAATTTGTGGCTAAAAAGTAGCTTTACATTCTGCATTAAATCACATCTTATTTTCCTCACAGAGCATTCACTACATTTTCTGCAAAAATCAGCGTCTCTCCCTGCAAAAGCTGACATTCCTGATTACCACTCCTCCTTGTTTATGCTAACAATAAACAAACATGTAGGCCTATGTTTAACGCTGCGTTGACTAATAGCATTCTTCACTTCTGTAATGCTGTGTCAGTCTAAAAACACTTCATAAACAATTAAGACTCACCATATCTCAGTAACAGAGACAAGACTTTTATTCATTTAACAGATGACGCAACTGAAGCACAGTGAGTTAATTGTCTGCCCAAGGTCACATAGCAAATCAGTAACAGAGCTGGGAACAGAATCCAGGAACACTGACTCATGCAGTGCTCCCTCCTCAACAGGAGACGAGCCTTTTACATCCAGCCTCAACAGCAAAACGACGTTTCCATTGCAATCTAACAGCCCGCTACTACATCCTGGAGCCTTGTTATCATCTTCCATTCTCATTTTAACAGTCTCTAGCTGCCTCTGCTTCTTTTGTGGAAAAGTTTGAGGGAAAAGCTGACAATCCTTGGCTTTTTACAAAACCAGTATACTCACTCACAAAAGAAGGAAATGCAAAAAGTTGCCCTAATTGCCATTTTTAGGATGAAGTACCTGCTTCTCACCTTCAGTGAGAAGGCTCTAAGGTGGCTCAAAAAGGCCTTTACTTCCATACAGTCACTAGTGAACTGCAATGGGAAACCTCATAGTACTCCAATTGCTCCGTATGCCACCATGGCCTAAGTGCTGGTTGGGTCCCCACCCGGCCCTGGCACTCTCCTCATCCACTGGATCACATGGAGATGTACCTTGCATTTTGAAATTAAGTTATTGCTGCTTGAAGTTTGGTCTTTGGCATGTTAGACCACATATTCTGTATTCTGGGCTGCACTGGCGTGAGGCTGTTGCTACCTCACTGAAACATTTAACAAAAAGATGAGATTCTAAAGTAGCAGTGGTGAGAAAAATCCAAGGTGCGTAGCACATGATTATCTGTGCTTTTAAAGGTAAGTTTCATAGACTGTTTCTCCATGCAACCTTCATTTATATATTAATTTCCCATTCCCTGATGCACAATCTGCATTATAGTTATTAATATTAAGTTACCTGACTAATTAGAATGGAATTAGAAAATTGCGGTCTTAACCGGATTTCAAGACCTCCATAAAAAGGGAATCCTTAAATCCCAAATTGCCTTCCCCCCCTCCCAAGGTTGCCCTCACTTCCCCAAAATAATTTGGATCATACAACCTTGAGAAGGGCAGGTGCCGCAGAGCTGTACTGGAAAAGGCTCTGCCTACAAGGGCTCATTTGGGCACAACGCATGGCCCAGTGCTATGCAATGAGAGGGTTATCTTTTCCACACTGTGGCATCATGTACCATAACCAGCCGGTTAATAGACCAGAGATCACGTCAAGCAGCTGCCTTTGTACTCGATATCAGAAGTGTGGAGACAGATCACTGCAGCGAATTAGTGAGATACAGGATTAGCCGGGGAACATGACACAGAAGCGCATTGCATGAGCCATTGCTGCCTCTGTGGGAGGCTCACAGGCTGTCTTCCAAAGTGCTCTCAGCCACTTCTGAGTTGATACCAACTGCATATTGAATAAAAATTCCGCTCTAGTCCATGATCTGACCCGCTGACGGGCTTATTTGATAGTATCAAGCTCAGAAACCTCTCTAAACTTACTTCTCAGCTAGACAGCAAACCACTAGTAAATGTTTTAAGTATCATACTCCAGCAAGCTTTCATCCCTCTTACAAGTAGCCTAAGCTAATTTTCTAGGCCATAATCCAGATGCTGTGTTTATGCACATAAAAGGATGAGACAGGAAAGTGACTAAAATCAGTATGTAAACTGTCTTCCAACTCTCTCCTACCTACAATGCACATTGCCACATAACAGAAAAATATCCCCCATGATCTAATGTGATCATTGCTCTTGGCCAATTCATGTTCACTGTCACTTATTTCCTTCCTACTGTCAGGGGTTTTCTTTTTTGTTTATTTGTTTTCAATGGTTTAGGTTGGAAGGGGCCTTTAGAGACCATCTAGTCCAGCCCCCATGCACTGAGCAGGGACATCTTCAACCAGAGCAGGTTTTGTGGTGTTTGGCTTTTTGGTTTTTTTTTTTTTTGTGGTTTGTTTGTTTTTGTTGTTTTGGTTTTTTTTTTAATAGGTTTGACCACTCCAGCATTCTTCTAGGAGACAGACTTTCCTAGAAATAGAAACGCCATGTTTTCTCTCCCTTTCAAAAGCATGCACTGTGTGCCCTTTTATAGACCTACACATCTCACCAGCCTCCCATCAGTCCAACTGTTAGTGGCTTTCAGGTTGCTTCTGATCACTGCCTTACTCCTCGGCTATTTATTTTGCAAGCCTAGATAATCAAAACCAACCTGACTTTACTGTATCTTTCCCAATCTTTTCTCTTCTGTTCTGACTTGATTTGCTCCTCACTAAATCATTAGCCAAATAATAGCAAGTGACAATTTGTAGTGTTGATTTTAGCAAATTCAGTGTTAATTTTCAGTGAAAAGAAAAAAGCATTAACTATTTCCTGACACCATTACTGTCTCTACACCATGTTTAATAATTGGGCCAAACTTCCCTTCTGCATAGAATTTTTAGATAGTTTTAGATAGTTTAGGTAAAAAAAAAGCTCACAATTTACCCAGATTGTTCCTATCTTTCCTACATTTCGGATAAGTGACAGCTTGGGATACTCATGTGAATTCAGTAAGGAGCTCCTGTGTCTCCTGGATTCTTCCCTGTTGCCCTGAATTAGCACTGCTAGTAACAGGGCCTAACCTTTATGCTGAGTTTGCAAGACCTAAGGAATGAGGCTTCTCAGGCCTGCTCTGTCCAAACTATTCCTGGCCCGACTTTAAGTGATTTAGCTGCAACAGCAATTTCTCTAATTGACCAGGTGTCTATATCTAACTTGTTTTACTTCTATTTATCTTTGTGTTGTACAACCATAGTTACATATCTACAGTAGTAACAGCAGTTTTTCTAGTAGAATGAGATATTTACAACTAAATAATGACATAGTTTAGGGAAATACAGGCTGGGTAGAATATCAGAGGCCTTGAGAAGCAGAAACACAGGATGCAGCGTATAGGAGTACAGGCATGAGATAAGAGATGGGGCACAGGCTTGGCACTGGAGACCCCACAGCTGTAAAACAATTCACTAATGCTCAAACAAAAATGCAGTCCTGGAGCAGGACAAAACTGGCTTTAAGGGTGATAGAGAACAAAGGAACAATATCTCACATACATAAAAGGGGAACACAAACAGTAAATTCAGATGAAACCTGGAGCTGCATGCCAATGAAAAATATGTAAAGGTGTGTTAGGAAACATTTATAAGTGACCCCAAGTAGATCCCAGGAGAGGAAGAAGCTATCACCACAGTCATACTCCTCCCTGTGAAGGACACTGGATTTCAGCAACTCATTGTACCACTTCCCCTTGTCCCCCTGCAGCAGATGAAGCCTTAATACCCAGAGGAGCATAAACGCCTGGAAAACAGGTAGAAATTAAGAGGTATGTAGAATCATAGAATGGTTTGGGTTGGAAGGGACTTTAGAGCCCATCCAGTCCAACCCCCTGCAGTGAGCAGGGACATCCGCAACTAGAGCAGGTTGCTCAGAGCCCCGTCCAGCCTGACCTGGAATGTCTCCAGGGATGGGGCATCGACCACCTCTCTGGGCAACCTGTGCCAGGGTCTCACCACCCTCACTGTAAAACATTTCTTCCTTATATCCAGTCTAAACCTACCCTCCTCTAGTTTAAACCGTTACCCCTTGTCCTGTCACAACGGGCCTTGCTAAAGAGATCGTCCCCATCTCTCCTACAGCCCCCCTTTAAGCACTGGAAGGCCGCAATAAGGTCTCCCCACAGCCTTCTCTTCTCCAGGCTGAACACCCCCAGCTCTCTCAGCCTGTCTCCATAGCAGAGGTGCTCCAGCCCCTGATCACCTCCGTGGCCTCCTCTGGACCCGCTCCAATGTATGTGTTACAGTTTAACTGTATTTTTACTCTTACTGCAACTTTTTTTAAACATGCAAAAAACATACTGCATTTGATTTTTTTTCCTAACAATTAGATCTGGACTAATAGCAATTAGATCTCAACAGTTCAGTTATACTAGCACTAAAATTAGTTTTACTTTTACAATGTGTGCTTCCTCTTTCTTATAAAGAAGATGGAGCACAACAATTCTTAGTCTTGCTTCCTACCATATTTTATCTATTAACTCTGAGTCTCCATTGTTGAAGTCCAATAACCCCATTTCACTTCTCTCTTCCTCCCAAGGCTAGCTAAGTCTATCATTTTATGGTTACTCTCCAACACACTCTTCATATTTTTAATCAAATCTCTAGCAGTACAACTCAAAGGTAGAACAGTCTCTGCTCTACTTCCACTCTCCACCTTCTGCACCAAGGCTACTGAAGACCTAGTTGAATAATAGGGTTTTCCAATGTATTCCTTCAGACACAGAAGTCGAGGAAAAAACCCCAAGGTCTTGTGAGAAGATTCTGGTTGCTCAAACATGAAAGAAAAACTGATTTCCTGTCTTTAGAGTCAACAGCTGAATTCTCCCTTGACACCTATATGACAGGGTCTTAGACTTTCTTCCTTACTTCTCTTGCCCAGAGACTTAGACAGCACGACTCTCACAATATATATTCTGGATCCAAGAGCAAAAATTATCACTACCACATCAGTACCATGTAGGAGCTTACTAAAAATTGTACAATTCATTAGGTCAATTTAATCTCACTTTTAAAAGCTGCCTTTATTATTAGGCAACATGTTGATTCAAATACAGTTTATTTGCTTATCTAATTTTCTACGTTTGTAAGGTTTTAACTGTTATCCGATATATTAAATTTTGGCAAGAAAACATCCTATTGTGGGGTATGCCTTCCTTTATAACTCTATTTTTTTCCCCACTACTGTGCTGATAGTCTCTTTTCCCAGTGCTAATAGTCAACTTCACTAGAAACACCACTAACTAGTCCATGGTGGAGTGGACTTCTGTTGTTCATTTGTTTTGGGGGCAGTTTTTTGTTTGTTTTTAACTCTATAGCACAAACTTGTCATTCACCATGTGCTTAATCTAAGCCAACATCATCATAAAGTCTCCTTACCATGCAGAGAAATTTTCTTCTGCTACTGAACAGCTAAATTCAGTTTTACATCATAATTGAACTTAGTTGGAACATTTTCAACTAAATGAAGCTTCATCTAAATGTAGTCTTTGATAAAGCAAAAATGTTTTCTGGATAAAAAGTCTAAACTCAGTTTTACTGATATTACTAATCAGAAAAAGTTTGAGGGAGCTACAAATACCTTCACTGACTATGCACTCCCGTGGCCTCTGGGACCATCTGGTACCAAGTCCCTGCTCAAGTCCAGTGTGACCAGTGATCTAAACTCTAATCTTAACTCAGGCAGAACATGGAGTTGAAGAAATGCAGAACAAAAATAAATTTTTAAACCTCAAAAGCTGCCAAATTTAATCAGAAGTAAGAGTGAGTTTGGCAGAGGCAGCTGTTCTCAGCCTCCATCTCCCCTTACACCACCCCCCACTCCCAGTTCTACCATCCACTTCAGTCATTCAAGATAAACCACAGAATTCACTTAAAGTTCTCACTCAGGACAGACAGGCTGAAACAAAGACTGAGAACTTTCTGGTAGAGGCACACAGGTATGTTTCCACAATTCTTACTCACATGCAAGTACCATTAGCTCCTACAAGTCCTGAACTGACCGACAAATTTAAAAGTTAAACAGCCCTATGCTGCATATAGATAATCACCACAAAACCACCAGCATCTGCTAAACTCACCTTCTTAAGAGCATGACATTTTTCGAAAGCATGGTATCTGGATACTTTCTCTTGCTAATTTGCAGCATATCTTTATATTTATGCTTTTCTGACTTACTGACAGTTATGCAGGCCCTCAAAAGCTTTGGTGTGTGCTTTATTCCGTTAGTTTTAGCCACATGTTTTTTCTCACCTTTCACTTAGCTTGTCAGCACTAGAATCTATGAATCCACTTCATTTAAAATGTTTGCTCCTTTATGTGTACTGCAGATTGTAATCCATCCACACCACTGAGGGCAAGCGTCCCTTCTTGCCCAATGGAAATGTAATCAGTTTCCAGGAACAGCCAAGCCGTTACTAGATAGGTGAATTCTGGAATGTCAGCATCCAAACTAGCATTACAGACAGAATAAATCAACATTAACATTATTACACACTTTTATATAAGAGGGCTTACAAAGGTATTCTGGGGGTCATTGAAAATTAGAGTTATCTCACCCCTCCTTGTGGAAAGTTACTCTTGTGCAGTTTTGCT
>VZTV01014513.1:280-19430 GCA_013400875.1 Anhinga rufa
GAACTGCATTAGCATCACCTTCAGAGGAAGCAGGTCACCCTTCCTTTTATGTGAAGATACAAAGTAGTGAAGTGAAAAGGGTGGGTGAAACAAAAGCAAAAATTAAAATTAGTTTAAGTGCTGCTCTTAGAGCATTCCAGTCAAAATTGAGAATTGAAAGGAAGAAATAAGATGGTGGAGGAGGGAACAGTTCTAATTTAAATGATCAGGTTTTATTTAAGCTTTAGTGCCTAAGAAAAAGACAAAGACAGTGGGATGTGGTTAGTGTGAAACTGGTTTATCCAATATAACTTTTTTATCTAGAAATGTTCATAGGTAGGTAGTCTATATGATTAAAATACATGCTGAAATTTGTTCTTCCAGAAATATTTAATCTCTCTCCCTACATGGAAACTATTAATTAATGAAACTGTGATTGTTTTCATCAGGGAATTTGTCTGTAATAAAAAATAGCAAGTTTATGCCCTGTATGCTGCTTTTCCTATTAAGTGACAATAGTACTAAGGAAGGTAACTAATGAGATCCTCACATACTTCCTTTATAAATATACTTATTTTGAGCTGTTCCCCTTCCTCAAGAATGCCGTTGTTTTTAAAGTCCTGGCTTGTGAATACACCTCAAGACATAACTTGACCCTATTAAGGTGGAATGTGCTTGGGAAAGCCATTATGAATGCTTTCTTTTCTTGGAAAAAGATTAATCTCTTTTTCCTGCTAATAAATTTTTTTTTCTAATTGTTCACTGTGTCACCTCTACTCTTCTTAAATCTATAACAACATTTGCCTACTTTTTCTATTTATATCTGGAATAATGTGTGATTTTTTTTTTCATTCAAAGAAAGCCTGTATAACAATGATTGATTCATGTAACGAAAGCAATATACAAATGAAGAAGACCACAGGCTATAGGCAAGACAGCACAGTTCAATCTACAAGAAACAGATAAATATGTGTCTTTACACACAACTGCATTATCATAGCAGATTGACATCATTAGGATGTCTTTAGAGCTTCCTTATTTTTTTCATCTCTCCTTGTGATTGCTTTTATAACAGGCAACATTTCAGCAATTCTGTGAGACATGGATATTCCTTAAGTTTGGTCAAAACATTTACATCACAAAATCCCCCAAAAAGCTGGACTTAAAAAAAATTAGAAGGTTAGTCCCTTTTAGGAGCAAAGAAAATGTATATAGAGATATTTTAGGCTTGTTTTCTTAGGAGGCACAGAGAGCTGCTCAACTTCTGAAGTGACTGCCAGGAAGTGCAGTCTGGGAATTGATTGGCAATCATGTTTTCACACAAGGTTGATAATCCAGTATTTGCATATACTATTAAAAAGTATGAAAGTAAAATGAAAGGGGCATTCAAAGAGGAAGAGAACACAGTGTATAGTCAGGAGAATAGAAAATACTTATTTTTATTTAAACTCTTGTATTTTTTCATTTAAGTATTCGGCTGCAGGATTGTGGCATGCATACATCAGCAAGAGGGGTTCTATATAGACAGCCTGCTTGTCCGTGCTGAATGAAATACAGAAATGAAACATGTTGACTATATTAAGAGGTTAACTGGATTTCTAATATATGTATATTTTTGACAGATATTTAATAATATGAAAAATGTAAAGCTGCACTCATCTTTTCTTTGTACTAACCCTGCTTTAGTTGGAAAAAGAAACATTTTCCCCCTAAACAGGATCACACCTCTTACAATCATGTGATGTTGCCATCATGTCATGTGGTGGAATGGAGAAGAGGAGAAATGGGACATACCTTGCTCTTTGCCATGTGCATCATTGAAACTTGTTTCTGACTTTGGAAGAGCGGAGCCACTGCATGGCAGCCAGGAGTACATAACTTGTTGGTATCAGATTAAGAGTACAGAAAGCAGGGCTTCAAAGTCAGGGTCTGAGAAGAGGAAGGCATGCTCATTTCCTTGATAAATCCACTTCTTGTCCAGAATACACTTGATGGCTAACCAAATCTCTTTTCTCCCACTGCATGATAATGAAGAAAGTTGCCTACTGGGGGTGTATGGTAGTCCCTTGATTTAGCAGGGATTAGTCAGAACCACAGTTTATTTAACTTAGCTTGCTGCATCTCTCAGACCTTATATCTGCAAACTCTGCAGTACAGGTCCTATTCAAAATTCCATATAGTTCCCCTCACTGCATATCCACACAGCCTGATACTGCAAGGGAACTGGAGATTATGTACTGTATTGTTGACATCTAAAATGGTTAAATCTGTGGAGTTATATAGAAAAAAAAAAAGGAAATAACTAGAAAATACTTTTTTTCCCCTCAACATTAGACACCCAAAATTTTAGAGCACCAGCTCTAAATAAACTACAAATACTGGTTATCCATGACTAAGAACTAGATTCTTTATTTACAAACATTAATAAGCAAGCTGCCCTGAAAAGAAACATTAACATTAATTTTGTATCCTCTGAATTTCTCTATGATGTACAAAGATACCTAATGAGAACATGATGACAACTTTATCTCACAGATAGATAAAGCAAAACTCATTAAGAAATTTTTCTTCTGCCAAATATAAGGACGATCATGATCATGATCTTAGAGCTCACAGACACCAAAAATTAAACTTGATGAATAAAGGAAATTTTAAAAAATCACTGTTTTTAAAATAGCAGTATGCCAGAATTTGGTAACAAAGGAAATAGTGTAAGTAGTCAAAATGAAGAATTTATTATTTTATTTCTACTAGAAGTAAGAAAAGCTTAAAGTGAATTTTGTAAATGCATTTTTCAGGCTTTTGCTGGTTCTGGAATGTTAGTGTCTTTATTTTGAAATGTTTTTTTCCTGATTTCATTAGTCAGTAATAAACAGCAATCAGCAAGGCTAGTTTTTACATGCCTTCAGATCTTTCAGGTGTTATGTGTGCTTGGGTGAGAGAGTACTTTGCTCTTGAAGGTTATATATTAGGCATATTTATGTATGAATCTCTAAGTTGTGATCTATTTCTAGTTGTGCTGTGCAATAATGGATTACTTAATTATTTTGAAAATAAAGAAAAAAGTGCCTACTTTTCTTCATAACCTTCTTGTAATCTTTGGTTTAGGACAATGTTAGAAAACCAAAGTTCAGTCATACTAAGAACTGATATAAATATTTTTTCTGCAGAAAATACAGTATATACACATTTAGGGGATATTATATTAGGTATGAAATTTTCAGTGTAAAATTTTGTCATAGAAGACCCTTTTTTTGTTCCCCCTCTAACATATCTATGGAACATTCTGCTCCATAGAACAGAAAGATTCACACCCACTCTACCTTCTTTTAGTTTGTAGTAAGACTGTGAAAGATTCAGCTTTATACATGCTTAACTGATTGAATAGCAGATTTTCTAACTATTGCTTGCACCAGTTGCTATCCTAGAATGAACTTTCAGAGTGCGGGATGGGCAACATAAGTGGCTAGGTGAGGAGTCTGTTTTCCTGTACATAAACTAGAAAGATGTTTTTGGGTTGTTCAAAGCCTACAGGTAAGTTTTTCCCCAACCTAGGTCTGTACCTGACAGACATCTACAGATGGTATATTATGTTATAATCTCAGCAGTTCATCTACAGGCCTGAGAAGACAACATGTTTCTAAGCCAGACTTTTGAACAGCAAGCTGCTAGATATGGCAAGACAAGTAAACATTTCAGAGGAATGGGGACTCCAAAGCACAAATGACACTGCTTTGTTATGTATATGAAGATTTTTGAAGCGAAAAGCTGGGCTCCCAATGTGGGATTTCAGAATTTTTTTGTATCCATATAAATATTAGTAATATATTTTGAATGAACCTCTGTATTCTGAATCAAAATAGGATATTCTGCTTTTCCTCCCTCTGTGGGCAGTAATTGTTATTCAGACACTGTCAGCAACCAAATATGACCATAGACTTTCCTGAATGATTTCTCCTAACCTTTAATTCTACCAACAGATTATCAAGTAGCTTCTTTGACCACTCTGCTTTCTAGACAAAGCCTTATACTATGAAGGTTAATATAGCCATCAACATTTTTCAGCAATACAAAAGTAATCCTGAAGAAGTCCAACGGTGAGTGTAATTGAACAAACAGAAGCTGCCTTTCCCAATCTCGATCTTCAGGTTCAGAGTTGATGGATTCAGTTCCCGTTCCAGCTGACAACCTTCTGATGAAGACCCTTTCATTTGAAACAGGAGCTTGCCTCTATTTACCTCCTCAAGATTGTTTTCACTTTCACATTCATTGCTATCTGTGTCTAACCTGGACAGGGACTTACAGAGAATTTCTTGTCTATATCACCCGAGCAGGTTCTTGTGTTTGCCTCTTTGTCTATTGCTTCTTTTAATTACTGCTACTCCTAAAACAGGCTGTTTATCCTCTATAAAGCAGTTAAACTGATTTCTCTCACTGAATTTTTTTACAAAACTGCTGGAGGAAAATTGAGGCAGGGTTACCTTTTCTTCTAAAAAGTCAATTAAAAAGTGTTCAGGAAAATGCAAGACATCTGGGTCCCATTTGAGTTTGATAATAATTTTCATAGAGTAATAAATACCTGCAAGCTTTCATAACAGATGTAAACATATATATGCTACAGAAACATGAAGTAACTCCAGCACATAACAACTGCTATTGTATGTTTAAACAATGATATTGATTTATACCAGTACAATCACCCTAATTACCATTTTTCATTCTAACTAATTCAATTGTGTTATTACTTTGTTTCCTAGAAAATCTTTCAAAATTTATCTTTACTGTATAATCTCTGCCAAACTTCATCTTATTTAGCACTGCCAAAATTCATCTTATTTTATGAGTCAAATATAGAATCATAGAATGGTTTGGGTTGGAAGGGACCTTAAAGATCATGTGGTTCCAAACCCCCTGCCATGGGCAGGGACATCTTCCACTAGACCGGGTTGCTCAAAGCCCCATCCAACCTGGCCTTGAATGTTTCCAGGGAGGGGGCATCTACAGCTTCTCTGAGCAGCCTGTTCCAGTGCCTCACCACCCTCACAGTGGAGAATTTCTTCCTCCTATCTAACCTAAATCTACCCTCCTTCAGTTTAAATCCATTACCCCTTGGCCTATCATTACATGCCCTTGTAAAAAGTCCCTCCTCAGCTGTCTTGTAGGCCCCCTTCAGGTACTAGAAGGCTGCTAGAAGGTCTCCCCAGAGCCTTCTCTCTTCCAGCCTGAACCACCCCAACTCTCTCAGCCTGTCTTCATAGGAGAAGTGCTCCAGCCCTCTGATCATCTTGGTGGCCCTCCTCTGGACTCGCTCCAAGAGGTCCATGTCCTTCTTATGCTGGGGAACTCAGAGCTGAACACAGTACTCCAGGTGGGGTCTCACGAGAATGGCATAGAGGGGGAGAATCACCTCCCTCGACCTGCTGCTCAAGCTTCTTTTGATGCAGCCCAGGATACAGTTGGCTTTCGGGGCTGCAAGCACACATTTCTGGGTCATGCTGAGCTTCTCATCAACCAACACCGCCAAGTCCTTCTCCTCAGGGCTGTTCTCAATCCATTCTCTGCTTAGCCTGTATTTGTGCTTGGGATTGTCCCAGCCCATGTGCAGGACCTTGCACTTGGCCTTGTTGAACCTCATGAGGTTTGCACGGGCCCACCTCTCAAGCCTGCCAAGGTCCCTCCGGATGGCATCCCTTCCCTCCAGCGTGTGGACCGCACCACACAGTTTGGTGTCGTTGGCAAACTTGCTGAGGGTGCACTGAATCCCACTGTCCATGTTGCCGACAAAGATGTTAAACAATGCTGGTCCCGATACCGACTCCCATTGAATGCCACTTCTCACTTGATCTCCACTTGGACATCGAGCTGTTTACTGCAACACTTTGAGTGTGACCATCAGGTCTCACATTTCCTTCAGGAGAAGGACCACATAATGATAGCTTTCTGACAGCTTTGACAGTTATTGTAATCTAACCATATTTAAACCAGATTTTCTTTATGGATACTTATGAATAGTTATTAATGGACAGGTCTTTTAAACAGCTATGCTAATAGCACATGTATGAAGGAGAGAAAAAATGGAACATGGAAGAAATAATTTATTCATTTTTCCAGTAAAATTACTTCTCATAATTGTAAATTTGACATAAGTATACAATGGATGAACAAGTTTGTTATAATGCATTTGGTGAGAACATTTATTTTGAGGTTCTGCAACGCGTGTATGACCATCACAGTATAGCACAAAGTCCATTTCAATACATAACTTTTTTAAGTCAGGCTTCAGAACATCTTGTAAGAGTACTGAAAATAGTTTGTATTGTCAGAGGTCTTTTCTCATATACAGAATGTGTGTACAGTCCCTGGTTCTAGGGCATACATTTCCAAAATATATATTTCCAAAGAGCATTCATCAAAACTGTCCCAGGTTAATCAAATAAGATCAATTTATCACTTTCCTTTTTCATCAAGTACTTTAATTAATGAATTAATGAACCCCTCTTCCTGTCTAGAAATTTTAACAAACTTCTTGCTAAGTCTCTCACTGTTTTGTTTCAGCATGTTCAAGTATAGTCTGAAGGGATTTAAACTTTCTCTGGCCATTACTTCTTCAGCTTGAAGTGAAGGCAATTATTTTGCCCCTGAGGAATGTTTTAAGTGTTTCCTACAGCCATTACCAGTGAGATCTCTTGATTCTTATTAATTTGCAGGAATTCTTTTCATTCCTATTTCCATGACATATTTGAAAGGTGAGGCTTCTAAAAGAAATTTGCTAAGCTGCCATGAGCTAGTGGTCTTGTGCTTTTTGTAATAGTTGCACGATGGGGAAGTGATATGACAGAAATACATTCTTCAGCATATTATACTGTAGGTAAGCGAAAGAAGTCTATTTTGGACTACATCAAAAAACAAATATATTTTCTAGGGTGACACTGCTGTCTTTCTAGGCATTTGTCAGGACTCTTATTAGAAACTGACTCTGTTCTGAGCTTTTTCACATTCAGTTTCAAGCTCAGTTAAAAGCTTCCACCCATGTGCTGTAGAACAGATCAGGCATCATATTGCAATAGGCATCTTAAGTGTTTTAGAGGTGCAGATGTTCAGTTTGGGGAGGGAGTGGGCAGTGTTCAGATTCCTCAGATGCAGGAGAGACAGGGACATTCTATACGGGGGAAGCATCCTTGTACTATCTATCTCCAACTGTGTGTGCAATGTTTCATCTTCTGAATCTTTTGGGATATGGCATGTGACTGTACCTTATATAATAAATGTGCTCTGAATGCCAAATGCAAATGTGAATTTAGAAACTGAGGAGTAAAAATAGTAAGAATTATCTGAGAATTCAAGAATTGCATATCACATACAGGAGAGCAATTTATTTTACTGAAGATGCAAATATAGGTTAGTTTCATCACCTAGGACATATAATAGACAAGCAGATAGCAGCAGATTTTTACCTACTGCTGTTTTATGTATTTATCGATTTGAACAGTTACAGCAAGGATTTTTAACAAGAAAGGGGAGAAGAAAAGAAAGGGGAAAATTATATTTCATTTCCTCAATAGAAACAAAAGGAAAATCCTAGTAGAATTTATAAACATTTGTCAAATTATGCTTCAGTAAGTGAAATCTAAGCTTCTTTGTATGGGCTGTCCACTAGTCTGTATAAGAAAACTGGGTTGAAAATGGAAAAAAGAAAAACCAACCAGAATTCAACATATGCTCCAGTATATGTTCAGCATTTTCTCTTCTTTAGACTCTGGCAATTTCTTCAAGGAAAGAGAAAACGTGTAATTTGAAACAGCAGTTAAAAATAACAGAAGAGGTAGAGGAGAAGCAAATGAAATCAAAGTGATGGAGAGTCTATTCCCCCCACACTTTGTAAGACTGTATGTCACTAAGGAGCCAATGCCTCCTACTACAAGATTTTGTGTTCAGGCACTTAAGACTATGCCAAGTTAAGCAGTCAGACTGAAATTTCTCTTGCTGAGTGCCTGTTGCAAAGTGAATTTGTTTGGGTTTTACCAGCCACAGTGGCTTAGCTCTTTCAAAGAATGATACCAGTAAAAAAATGTGTTGGCTGGTCCAAACTAAAAAAATTTAGTGACTTTGATCTTTAAGTAAACTCATGCTTTGGACTTGAAAATTGTCAAGGTATTACAGTATGTGCCTTTTCTGTTACAGTGAAATCTGTCTGAACTTGTCTATGAGCTGTAAGATTAAACAAAAAAGTAGAGTTTGCAGAAATTTGATAAAGGTATCATTCACAGTTCTCTGAGGATTTTTTTTTTAATGCTAAGCTTGCCTCAGCCTGGTGTTAGAAGCAGTACCAAGCTTAGTGCTGAACACCACTGGGTATTCTCTGACTGGGTGAGGAACCTGCTTAGCAATAGTGACATGAGACTCCCAGGAGCATGAGGAACACAGACACTGGGGTAGCTGGAAACAAGCACGTGTAAGAGAGAACAACTGAAGGGACAGACAAGATGGAGGTTACAAAGCAATTAGGATCAAGGGAAAAGATGTATTGAGGCTTCATTCTTGTCTTTTCCCATTTTTTGAGAACCCTATAGCCACATTTAAATAAATGTTAAGACTCCATGGTACAACAGTTGCAATTTGAACATATCATTGTATCTGTACTGGAAAATCAGGTTCTAACAACTGGGCAGCTGGATAAGTTTTCCTGGCTACTAACTGTCCCTGCAACTAATTTCTGCATCTGTAAAAGTGACATAATAATACTCAGGGGAGCTCTGTGAATGTAAATTCAATAACTGAAAAAGACTTGTGAAGAGTTCTAGTAATACTTTTCTATTAGAATAGAAAAGTTCCCATAGAAATTAATAAATCTGTCTTCTGAGTTTGAATTGGCTCTATTAAATAAGGACTAGAGATAGACACTAAAAAAAGCTAAAAGAAACAAAGCATAGCATAAAAAATCGTTAAATAAGAGCTATCCATCCTGTGCACAAAATGAAAGAAGACTCTTAAAACATTATTATATGATCAGGAAGCTAAAGAACGTACAATAATGAATAGGAGGGGTACTCATGATCACTTAAGGTTGTATGTAATTCTGACTTAAGGTTGTATGTAATTCTCTACTTCCTAACTTCTAAACGTATATCCCTGGAACCCCCAAAATGCTACAGTGTAGTTTATCTGTCTTCATGTGTTTTATTTGATACATAGTTTAGTCTGTGTCATAAGATCTATATAGGAAAGACAGCAATTTTAAGAAAAATCTTAATGATTCTGAGAAGCTTTATTGAAGTGTGCCTTATATCACACAAAATCTTTAATTCTTCAAGTGTATACTTTACTGAAAAGTCAGATATGTATTTCAATTCAGATATTACAAAAATGCTGAAACTGAGTAGCATCTTTTTACTGATTGCTTCTGTATCCACATTCAGTTCAGCAATAAGCAATCAGGCAAGCTTCTTTTTATCTGTTTCTGTTGTATGAAGTGTGAGGAGAGGTCAGGGGACAATTATTTAGGTTCATTTTAAAGAATTGCCTTCTTTCATCTCATCATTGTGGTTATAAATTAAATTTGTATTTCCTGTTCATACACAGCTTCCTTGGAAGGGCAGGGCAGGCATATTATATTAACTAGAGCTGTGCAAAAGATTGATTTTTTGGTTTGTTGGCCCAAACAATGAATAAATACATGTAATGGATCAAAGGAAACAAAATATTTGATGTTGTTGTTTTTTTTTAAAAACATTTTAAATTGAATTGGAGAAACTTTACAAGTAAAATACAGTTTCAAAATTAACCATTTCATCTCATTGAAATATTATAAACCCTTAAGAAAGGATATTTTTAATTTTGGTCTGGCACTGAAATTTATTTTCTGGGGAATCCTTTACAATTTTAACAGAAATCTTTGTTTCTGTTTTGATGAAAATATATGTTTCTTATAGCAGTTACATTTTTGTAATAGCTTTATGCATAACTGAGTTCACTTTACCTTTATAGTTGTACATCTGACATAGTTAAGTATAACCCTATTTAGATATGGCTTAATCCAAAACTCATGAAATTAAATATTTCTGTTTTTTTTTTTTTTTAACATACAGTGTATCAGTACCCAATTTTACAGAATTTCTTTTAAATACAGTAAGTTCTGAGCTTCTAGGCTCAACCTTCCTTTAAAAAGATGTCATGACAAAGATTTGCTACTCTTTCAAAAGTGAAATACGAGTCATTTTTTGAAATCACATATGTCTCAAACAGCTGCCTTAATGCATATAAAATGTTTGCATAATTCTTTTACTCTTATCAGAGACCAATTATGCAAAATTGCAGGAAAAAGGAAGACTTATTTTTGGAATTGAGAGGATGAGTCACATGCAAAATTTGTTATGATCTTAACTGAGGAGCAGCTCCAAACTGTACAGATTGCAGCATATCAAATACTCCTCTTAAAAGGGCTTATGTATAAAAGCTGAAAGTATGAAAGATACAGCTTTTTTGATTCTTGATTTTGCAGTTATATTGCTTTTAAAATTCCTTTTGGTTTTAAAAGCATGTTTCCTAACTAACTGAAAAAAAGTGTCAGCATGATACTTTCCTTGCTGGTTTATATTTCAGAAGGTAGTAAAATTCTGTCTACAATTTCAGCAAATAATCCATATTTTGTCAATATTCTTATGGAGCTACATTTTTATAATAGTTGAGAGGAATCAAAACATAATGTTGAAAATAATTTTATCACTGAACTCTTGTAAATAGTCATTAGATATAGTATAGTGAATTTTTATTTCGTAATATGTCATTAATAAGAAAGTATAAATAATCAGCTTTATAAGCAGAAATAAACTTTTAAGCCATCATCAAGCAAAATTGTTCATGAAGCATTCATACTTTGAATGTCAATATCTCTAAAGGATAAGACCAATTTTGAACTAAAAATCTGAATTTAATAGAATTGTTATGAAAGCCAAAAAATATTTGAAATTTCTGAAGAAATGGAGTAAATGATAAAACTATTCATGAAGCTTAGTTTAGATGTGAATTGTAGGAAAAAGAGGCTTAACAGATAGAGGGAAAAGAAGGCTAATTTAAGTACATTGTCCATACAACTGAACATATTTTGGCTTCCTGTGTAATTTGAATGATCATAGGATGATTATTTTCAGATTTATTGCTTAGTTATATCATTCTGAAATTTCTGTGAAAACCAAAGATAGTCATATTGGCTTTACATGACAAGGTTTTCATAGCGAGGGAGGGCTGCAGGGGTGACTTCTGTGACAACAGACCAAGGGCTGCCCTGTGCTGGACACAACCCATTCCAGCCAGCTCCACAACAAGCCTGCTGCAGGGCACAGCTGAGGCTGTTAGCAATGCTGGTAGTGCCTATGCGACAGCATATTTAAGAAAGGGCAAAAACCACCAGGAGGCAGCTGTGAGAGAGAGAAAAAAATGTGAGAGAAATGACTATGCAGACTCCAAGTTCGGTGAAGAAGGAGCGGGAAGAGGTGCTCCAGGTGCTGGAGCAGAGATTCTCCTGCAGCCTGTGGAGAAGATCATGGAGAAGCAGGTTGTTTCCCTGTAGCCCATGGGTGACCCCAGTGGAGCAGATATCCACACTGCAGCCTGTAGAAGACTCCATAATAGAACAGGTGGATGTGCCTTAAAGGAAGCTGCAGCCCGTGGAGAGCCCACACTGGAGCAGGCTCCTGGCAGGACCTGTGGCCTGTAGGGGACCCATGCTGGAGCAGTCTATTCCTGATGGACTGTGCCCTGTGGAGCAGACCCACATTGAAGCTGTTCTTGAAGAATTGTAACCCATGAAAAGGACCCGCAATGGAGCAGTTCATGAAGGACTGTATCCCATAGGAAAGACTGCATGCTGGAGCAGAAGAAAAGTGTGAGGAAGAAGGAGCAGCAGAGCCAAAGTGCT
This sequence comes from Anhinga rufa, assembly GCA_013400875.1. NCBI lineage: Eukaryota > Metazoa > Chordata > Aves > Suliformes > Anhingidae > Anhinga > Anhinga rufa. The sequence continues at coordinate 12,174 of VZTV01014513.1, forward strand.
TTGAACTGACTGCAAACCCTGACTCACCATTCTTCCTGAGCTGCCTGGGGAGGGAGAAGGTAGAAGGGTCAGGTGTGAAGGAATGTAGTTGAACTTGGGAAGAAGGAAGAGGTTGGGGTAAGGTGTTTTCAATTTTGTCTTTGTTTCTTACCATCCTACTCTATTTTTAATTAGCAATAAATGAAATTAGATTTCCCCAAATGAAGTCTGTTTTGCCTGTGATGGTAACTGGTAAGCAGTCTCCCTGTCTTTATCTTGACCCACAAGCTTTTTCAACCTGTCCTGGAGGGGATGGAGGATGATGAGAGAGCAGCTGGATCTCTGTCTGGCAGCCAGCCAAGGTCAACCCACCACAATAGTTTAAAACCATAAATCTTGTTTTAAGTAATTTTTTACTATAACACCAACAGAATTACTAAAAAAACCCAAACCCAACAACAACAAAAAAAAAACAATAAAAAAGCCCATGCTGTAGGAAAGATGACTGTGTATGAACACTTGTAAGACTCACATTTTGTTAAAAATGTAGGATTCCTTTTATTGTAAGTGTACAGATATAGTCAGCAGAAACATCAGTGACGCTGGCACATCTTACAATGTAGTATTCCCACACATAAGAAGTAAATTCAGCGCACCTATGTGCTCTTCCCCTTACCGCAAATTTGGTCCTTCACTTGCAGTTTGTAAATGTTAAGGAGATGGGGGGGAAATCTGTCCCAGAAGTGACTACAGAATTTACTTATGAGGGGAAATAGTAATGTAAAGGGCAGTAGCCAGAATCTGGAGTCCATGATCTTCATGTCATCAATATTATATTATACACAAGAGATTGTTCTTCTGCATGAGTTACAGGTTCCTCTGCTGAACTGTGGAAATCCTTTGCTGAAAGGAAATCTTATTACTGTTCTTACAAATGACTGCCAGCAGCCTCAGACAATATAGAGTTAATGACCAACAGGAAAATCACTTGAACCAACAAAAACTTCTGTGCATAAACTTCTCTAGCAGGAAGCTCAGCAAATTTTGTTATGTCAAACTAAAAGACAGGAACTTCTACAGAAGCTACAAAAAGTAGATCATCAACGAACTGATCTAATCAAATGCCTTGTTAAAAAGGACCACTGAAGTAATATCACCAGCTCTCCATATTTGTAACAAAACACTTCCACTTCTTCTGGACATTTGGTTCAAGGCCAAGCAGCTTCAATGTGGATCACTGCACATGAACACGGATGCTCAAGAAGTTCAACCATTCAAGCCAAAGCACTCTCAGAGCAAGCCATGTGCTCTGTTGGAGACACTGGCACACCAGGAACCTGAATAGCAAGTGGAGCTGTGCTTGTGTTCCTTTCAGTGACTCTGGATTGATTCTCTGGATTTTAAAGTTGCATCCTTAGAGAAAGTTTCCATGTACTGTTGCTACATGTCATAGTTTAACCCCGCTGGCAACTAAGCACCACACAGCCACTCGCTCACTCCCCCCTGGTGGGACGGGGGACAGAATTGGAAGAGTAAAAGTGAGAAAACTCATGGGTTGAGATAAAGACAGTTTAATAGGGAAAGCAAAATCCATGCCCACAAGCAAACCAAAACAAGGAATTAATTCACTGCTTCCCATGGGCAGGCAGGTGTTCAACCATCTCCAGGAAAGCAGGGCACCATCACGCGTAACGGTTCCTTGGGAAGACAAAACACCATCACTCTGAATGTCCCCCTCTTCATTCTTTTCCCCCAGCTTTATATGCTGAGCATGAGGTCATATGGTGTGGAATATCCCTTGGGTCAGTTGGGGTCAGCTGTCCCATCTGTGTCCCCTCCCAGCTTCTTGTACCCCAGCCCACTCGCTGGTGGGGTGGGGTGAGGAGCCTTGGCTCTATGTAAGCCCTGCTAAGCAGTAACAAAAACATCCCTGTGTTATCAGCACTGTTTCCAGCACAAATCCAAACCATAGCCCCATACTAGCCACTGTGAAGAAAATTAAGTCTATCCCAGATGAAATCAGAAGCTTACATTAAACCTTGATCTTAATGATTAATTATCTCCTGCCACTGCAAACTGTTTTTAACATGAATGCATGTAAAAAAAGAAGTCTGTATCACTAAAGGTCAGCAAAGTTATGCTAAATCTGTTTAGTAACCAGGTACTTTAATTATCTGTGAAAACATATATAAAATTAATACTAAATTGGCAAAAGTCATTACTGAACATGTGAGCTTCAAACTGTTACTGAAAACTGATTACACACTGTTACTCAGCATTTAAAAATTAACCTTGCAAGATTTACTACTACATTAGAGTAGGATATCTAAATTTAAATACTGCTGCTAATGAATCCTGTTCAGTCCTGTTCAACATATTCATCAATGACCTGGACGAAGGGATGGAGTGTAGCCTCAGCAAGTTCACTGATGATACCAAGCTGGGAGGAGTGGCTGATACACCAGAAGGGTGTTCTGCCATCCAAAGGGACCTGGACAGGCTGGAGAGCTGGGCCGAGGGGAACCTCATGAAATTCAACAAAAGCAAGTGCAAGGTCCTGCACCTGGGGAGGAACAACCCCAGGCACCAGTACAGGTTGGGGGTTGACCTGCTGGAAAGTGGCTCCTCTGAGAAGGACCTGGGAGTGCTGGTGGACAGCAAGCTGACCCTGAGCCAGCACTGTGCCCTCGTGGCCAAGAAGGCCAATGGTGTCCTGGGGTGCATTAAAAGGAGTGTGGCCAGCAGGTCGAGGGAGGTCATCCTGCCCCTCTACTCTGCCCTGGTGAGGCTGCATTTGGAGTGCTGTGTCCAGTTCTGGGACCCCCAGTTCAAGAAGGACAGGGAGCTTCTTGAGCAAGTCCAGCGGAGAGCCACAAGGATGATCAAGGGACTGGAGCATCTTCTTGATGAGGAAAGACTGAGATACCTGGGTTTGTTCAGTCTAGAGAAGAGAAGACTGAGGGGGGATCTTATCAATGTTTATAAATATCTAAAGGGTGGCTGTCAGGAGGACGGGACTGGACTCTTCTCAGTGGTGCCCAATGACAGGACAAGGGGCAATGGGCTCAAGTTGGAACACAGGAGGTTCCACCTGAATATGAGGAAAACTTCTTTCCTGTGAGGGTGCCAGAGCAGTGGAACAGGCTGCCCAGAGAGGTTGTGGAGTCTCCTTCCCTGGAGACATTCAAACCCCACCTGGACGCGGTCCTGTGCCCCCTGCTCTAGGTGTGCCTGCTCACGCAGGGGGGTTGGACAAGATGATCTCTGGAGTTCCCTTCCAACCCCCACCGTTCTGTGATTCTGTGAATCAGACAATGACTTAATAGTCTGTCTCTCTAGATCAAAGCCATCTTTTAACAACATAATCTGAACTCCTTGGTCTTCAGCCTGCACTCATTACTCAAGGAAAAGAAAATGAAGTTAATAAAAAAATTACCTGGGTAAGGATTCTACCAGTCATTTTTATGGTGTGCTTAGAAAAATAACATTAATTAAAAGGTCAAAGAATTAATAGCATCTCTCCTATAAGCAGGTAAATAATCATGACACCTAGGAATTAAATATATTTTCTCACATGTATTTATTCCTCTCCATTATCCTTCAGAACCCTTTTTCTAAGATAAGTTGACTGATTCCACTGTTTTATGTAGCGCTGAAAGGGTTGTATAGACTTAAGCAACAGTTGTTAATATAACATAAAAACAAACACCACAGCATTAGTAATGCTTTCTGTATATGTTTTTAAGACAGGTTACTTTTGTATAACTTTCATGAGTATTTCAGAAAGTCACCTTTCTGACTTGTCTTTTGCGTTCTAGTTAAGTTTAAAACAAATCTTCCAGTGTGATTGACACAGGAACATGTTCTTCAGCACTATTTTTTAGAATATATATGTAACATGTTCAATCCTGACAAGGAAAAATTACAAACCTTCAGCTATCCTTCAGAACAAGCATAAGTTAAACCTGAAATTTTAGTTAAGATTATGGGAAGGAACTTGCAAGCGTTTCCAATATTTCTTAGACTACTTCAATGAGTTAATTGCACCCATTTCTTCGGAGTATAATAATTGATGATTCAAAATCTGATATGTACACTGTGCCTCAGAGTGGAAAGAATTTGAATTCAGTCCTATCTAGAGACTAGAAAGCCTGCTGAAAGTGATCAGAATTTGAAGAAGAGAAGAAAATTTTAAGTTTTCTATTAACAAGAGGGCCATGTAGAAAGTCCTGGTGAGAGAAAATACTAGGAGGTGCTAAAATATCAACTTTACCATCTTATCTCAACATGAAAACTACTCTAAGAGAGAGGAGCTTTTGACTTCTGGCTAAGAGTAAAAACTGCCTAGGAAAGAGAGAAATATGACCTAAGCTGTCTTTCAAGGAAGTGAAGGAAAAGAGAAAGAGTGTATTTGTTTACCACATAAGCTATTCATCTACTTGTGATGCAGTGTACCCAATTAAAATGAGTTTCAAACTAAATTAAGTTATTCTTCTTCCTTCAGAAACATTGCATTGATTACTATATTTCTGTGAACTTCTGAGATGTGTTTTAATTTGTCTATGGACATAACAACTCTGTAAGGAAGAACTTGGCTTGTTATTTGTTAAACAATTTCCTGACTATGGTTATTGCCTGTGGCACATAATGCAACCTTGTCTTCTCAAGACAGAAAATTTTCCTTTCATTACTTTATCAATCTCAGGATGTAGTGGAAAAACACAACAGAAATTGGTAAAGATTTAAAAAATAAAAAATTCTATGGACAGAAATGCTAAGATAGTACTAGTCAGTGCTATGAAAATAAAGACTTATCCTAGGCTCCTCTACCATTCAAATCCATTCAAATCAAGGACTTTGTGTGCAGGTTGTTGGCAACAGATACCCACTATCTTAGAGTGTAGCTCATTTGGATCAGGAACCATATTTATCCACATTTTACCTACTTTATTAAAATTCAAGAAAATCTTAACTATAGCTAGCATACTGGTAATACAGATGTTGCTGTGTATGTGCCTTAATAATAATTATAAACAAATAAATTTTTAAAAGACTTGGCTGAAAGGATATTACTGACAATTCTCCCACAATACCACTTTACAGTACATCATAATTTCACCACAGTCATATTACACATGTGGCTCTCTGCCACACAGAAGTCGTAGCTTTCCAGCCTATTCTCACTGACATTTGCCATATATTTTGATTTGCCCCTAGATTTCAGTTCTGCTTCCTTTGTATATTGGTTGTGAGATCCACTGAAAAGACAGCAACCTCAAAGAGATTTTAAAGCAGATCTCCACCACTTTTCAGTCACCAAATCGGCTAGTTACCCAGACTGCAGGCATAGCTGCATGTCTAATCTGATGCTGTTCTAGGGGGCAATTACCAGTTTAAGCACCAGCCTGAAGAACCGGGTGGTATTAGTGTTATTTATCTGCTAATGTAAACAGTCAAAGCATCAAGGACACATTTTGCTTTCCATGGCTTTGATTCTACTTAACAAGATGTTGAAAGAATAAGAACTACAGAATAAGCAGTAGGTGTTACACAAAGAGGGAATTTTCTTTTCACTGCTACAAAATTCTCCTGCCTTTTGATGGTGGGCATGAAATCGCTTTGACTGCAATTAAGCAGCTGTAAGTAGAGCGACACTTAGTTTCTCTGTTCACCTAGCTGTGTCTTTTTTAATTTGTCCATGTAAATGAGATGGCTAACATTTTTTTATATGCAGCTTCATTCTTGAAGTTACAGGAGGTTGGGGATTCATGGGGGTATTCTTTCTAATCTGGATCATACTGCTTCTTTAATAGCTAGGTCATTCTTCTCATTTGGTGGAAGTACCTGGCACTTTGTAAATAGAGTGGTAGGAAGTGGCAAGGAGTCAGTAGTAAGACTGCAAGGAGTCTTCTTTCTGTAAGAGATAACTGGAGCATCTGAGCTCCAGAGGAAGGGGAGTAACTTTTCCACAGCAGAAGGAGATGGACCCTTCAGACTCTCAGCAGCTTTAGTTCATCTTCTTTTCTGTGAACAGCAGCTTATGTATTTTTTTTCTTCTGGATGCTTTGTGAGTACCTTAAACCCAAAAAAGGAATTCTTGATCCTCCCTTTTAAATCTTTTTTTTATGTCTCAGGTCACTGTGACTACTGACAGCCGCATGACTGTTCATGTCACTAAGGTCTTCAAGTTCGCTATCTGTTACTTCTCCATTTTCTGACTCTGTTGGAGTCATTGGACATTCTAGTTATCTCCAAACTTATCAATTCTTCTTATTTTTCACTGTCTAGATGTGCCCAAGCCAGTAACATTCTCAGCAAAGGCTTCATCAGTTCTGGCTTGGAAAACTAACCTCCCTGTATCTACCATGGTTAAAGTCTTTTCCAGACACAGCTGTTCTTCTTCCTTATTTCTTATCAAGTCACAAGTCCTTGTCCAAAGTCACTGGCTTCTCTGCTCTAATAACGAGGTCAGATTCATCTGTCTTTGCTGTGGTGTTTGGCCATGTAAGTTGTTGCAAAGTAAAAAAAGACATTTCATTTTCTCTCCTTCCATGAGCTCATGTTGAGGGACCTATTCTAAACCATTTTTCCTACTTTCACCTGTGCGTGTGGGGTAAGTAGGAGGGAGTGCCTCATATGGTGGTAGTTGACTCTGACCAGAATCCCTTTACAATAGCAAAGCAAAAAAAAAGGAGGATACAGAATTATTCTCCTTTCATCTCATCCCAAGGAAGATGAGTCTCATCCATGTTTGCTTGTGGTTCATCTCTCTTTTCCTTGTTAATTCAACAGAGAACTAAGAATCATAGGAAAAAAAAAGAAAGAAAAAACGCTACACTTCAGACACTCTGTATTTGGAGTGAGACAGTGGCAAGTATGTATTAAAAAAAGAAAAGCTGCTTAAGTACATTATAATTTGAATGTATGCTTTTATTTTATTTTATTTTTCTCCATATTTTATCAAAGGACAGTAGTCTTTTCACAGTGATGAATGTGTAGCTTTGACCATAAAGTCTTCCTAAATCTTTAGTTTGAAAAATTAAGCTGTTTTGGGGGTTTATAGACTCTTTCAGAAATGTCATCAGAAGTATTTGTAAATGAAGACAAAACATAATTTAAATTGAATCCCTCTACAAATCAGAAATGTTTGTTATTGCTATAATATACAGCAAAATATTACCAGACATATGGTATTGTTATGTGAACCATATGCCTGCATTGCTTGCAGAGCATATGGTGAGAGTTTAAAATAAGCAGCATTATAAAAATATGATGGGC